>OZ038496.1:89390711-89468211 GCA_964036315.1 Acanthosepion esculentum | reverse complement strand
TACAATGTCTTCTCATTCTTAATAGTCATTATTCTCGATTTTCCTTGTTATCTTGTCTAGTTCTTGCGGTTTTATTTCTGAGTTTGCCATCAATGCTTTTGTGATTCGTGTCCTTAGCGCATATACCTTTTGTATTATTAATGATTCAAGAAAATAACAAAACTCCGAATATGAATCAACAAGTATATATTATAATAACATACAAAAACAAAATATACAATAATTTGTATTCAATGTATAGATTAAGGGAAAGGAAGTTTCTCTCCTTTAACTGTATTTTGATTTGTAATTGATTGTTCGAAAGAAAGTTCTCTTGAGAGAGAAATGTTCAGGACTCAATGTTAAAACAACGCCTGCTGTTAGAATAGATAGCACAAGAATACAAGTGATCAGAAAGTGTGTTGTGTTAGAGAAATTAACAGAGTCCGGGTTGATTTAACTTGGCCGAGTCACAGAGAGATATGTATATATGTATTACCAAATTCTGTGCGCGTTTGAAATGTTGTGAGTAATGTCATAGGTTTGTGTTGACAGGCGAAATTTGCTGGACTCTATTGGCGGCTTGTGGAAAAAGTCGCCTCTTTTAAGGCTACTGGTAGGCTCCCAGCGAAACCGCGGTCAAAGTTGATTTTGTACTAAAATATTTGATTGGTTAAAAATTGACCAATGGCTAAATTTGTACTAACGACACATGTAAGCAAGTTCAAAACCGAAAAATTCAAAGCGACAACTGCGATTGCTAAATTGTCTTATAGAAAGGCAGTATTGATTTATTAGCTAATCGCAGACGAATGAAATGTGGGCGTGGAAAAACATGGCTGTCGCTACACATTATCCTATGCGTATATTAAGGCTGCTGATAATAAACACCGCTAGTTTTCACGATCTCTTATACTCCCTATAGTTTAAATTACATACCTCTAAAGATTTACTGTAAAAAAGCATACCAAGATGAAAAAATGCTGCAAAATTAATTTTAAAAAAAGTTTTATCATCAAAAACATTATGCTTTTTATTTTATTAGGAAGAGAGAAGAAAGTGTGTGTTTTTTTAATAAGTTATATTTTGTTAATCCTATCAATTACCTTCAAAAGTTTGGTCGAAATTTTTTCTCTTTGCATCAATGGGTGACCATAAATTAATATGGGAAATTTTAGAGTTATTTTGCATTGAAAAACACATTGATTTGGAAATACTTGCAAAAACCAGATAATTACTTGATTTTAAGGAAACTTTCAGGACTTATTCACAAATGAATTGAAAATTTTTAAATGTTTCTCTTTTAGAAAATATTGATAAAAATATCTTTTTCCTCTGTAATCCCCACTTATTTAATTTTATAAAATTTCGAAGAATTCATTTTTGTAGAGTTTAATGTTTATATTAATTATAAGGTTCAAGTTCTCCTTGGAGAATTTAAATCATTAAAATTTCTTTAATAAACAAGATCCCCATTTGCAGAAAATCTGCTCTGGATTGTAACATAAAAATGAAGTAAACCTAAGGCATTATTTAATTAGAAAAGTTTTTCATTGCTTTTATGAATAATTATAGACACTATTTCCTTAAGAAATTTTTTTTCGCTAAATAATGAATTTTTAAAAGAATTCTTTTCATTTTTTTTATTAATTATAATAATTTATATGATTTTGAATCTTTCAAAATATTTTATTAATTTGTACTGGTTAAGTTATATTTTTATTAAGTAAAAACTACATTTACTAATCATAAATTGAAAATATTACTACAATTCAACGAACCCTACTATTTTAAAAAAGAATTTTGATTTTTTTGTCAGCATACGACATTAACAGAAAGTTAGGGTGGTGATTATAGCAAAGTTAACATAGATAGATAGATAGATAGATAGATAGATAGATAGATAGATAGATAGATAGATAGATAGATGAAGAGACTGAGATAGATAGATAGATAGATAGATAGATAGATAGATAGATAGATAGATAGATAGATATGAAACTGATAATATAAACTGAAAGATAGATAGATAGATAGATAGATAGATAGATAGATAGATAGATATGAAACTGATAATATAAACTGAAAGAAAGAATAGATAGATAGATAGACAGACAGATAGATAGATAGATAGATAGATAGATAGATAGATAGATAGATAGATAGATAGATAGATATGAAACTGATAATATAAACTGAAAGAAAGAATAGATAGATAGATAGATAGATAGATAGATAGATAGATAGATAGATAGATAGATAGATAGATAGATAGATAGATAGATCAGAATGTGACTGGCCCAGATAAAATCCATATGGTTGTCCTTAAGAATATCAACTCGGAGCTCTCTCCGATCTTAGCGAACTTATTTAACAGGTGTTTGAAGATAACCCCTTCCCAAGTCTGCAGAAGGTCTAAAGCATATTACTGGTTTTCAAGAACGCGGACAAGCGCTCATCTCCCTATAAATATAGATCCAATAGATAGATAGATAGATAGATAGATAGATAGATAGATAGATAGATAGATAGATAGATAGATATTCTTTTCAGTGTCATTAGCAAGTCTTTTGAGGCTATAATCAACAAGAAGTTTGTTGATCACCTAAATAAGAAAAACCTCTTCAGCGACAAACAGTGCGTGTTTCGATCCACTGCTGATATCCTTACTACCATTTCTCACCGAATCATTGGGTTACTAGACAACAAATAAATTTAAGAAAAATACCTTTAGATATTTCAAAGGTCTTTGAAAAGGTGTGACACCAAGTATTGCTGCCCAAGTTCTTTAACTTTGAAATTACTGGAAGAGTCTCCGTAATAATAAAGTCCTTCCTAAAGGATATGTCCCTGAAAGTATTTACATTATTTATAGTGTTTGGACTGTTGCCCTCATCTTCATTGCCATATTCACGACGTTTCGGCTGTTGTACGCTATGCACGTTGTGGCGAACCACGCTTATTTTCTCTGTATTTCATTGGTGAGATGTACGTTCCATTCAGCTGGTTCTTCCTGCGAACCACTGATGTGTAGAACTGACTCCTAAGAGGATGTTTTACCGACCACTAAAATCTTAACTGGTTCAGTCAAGATAAGTAAACCGTTATCATACCCACAAATCTGTATAAACTGTGCCTATTAATCTTTAACCCTCTACCTCGAGTGACCCCGTGCCTTTCACATGGGGAATCTCACTGTAAAAAAAAAGGGACTGAGATAGAAAGATAGATAGATATATTATGAAAGAGACTGAGATAGATAGATAGATAGATAGATAGATGTTAACATAAGAGATAGAAATAAAGAAAGAAAGAAAGAAATAGAATGAGATTCATGTGAACATAGATAGATTACGAAAGAGACTGAGATAGATAGATAGATAGATAGATAGATAGATAGATAGATAGATATGCCGATATTCAGATTTTCAATTTTTGCATTAGTCAGTCTTTCAAACAAATAATGGATATCCCTACTCCCCCCCCCAAAAAAATCTGTTCCACATTCTTCATTACTTCATTACCTTACCTCTTCTCCTGGTTCTTGTAGAATATAACAACTCTGTCCTCTTGGCAATTCGGATCACGGTGTATTATCTATTGATATTTCTTTTGAGTCTATTAGAAAGGAACCAAGACTTCTTTCTGTTACCAGCGTAGAGATTGGGATTCATTTCGTGAGAATTGTGTTACATAATGTTCCTCTTGAGTTAAAGCCGGTGTTGATGCTTTTGTACCTTCTCGCAAATATCATGTGAAACCGCAATCTTCTCCTTGCTTCACACTGGCCTGTTCAGCCGCTATAGCCCACAGGAATCACTTTTTTCGCGTGTACCAGTGTGATAATTCCTATCACAACAGACGCCTATTTGTGACTGCTCGAAATAATAGTAAACATGTACTCAAAGATACTAAGTATTTGTTTGCTGATAGAATGAGATACCATATAGCCTCTGACGGATCTGCAATTGTGTGTTAAACAACAGTAAGTCTTCTATCCCTCTTCTCTTCACTCAATCTGAGATATTAACATCTTCTACCGATAAAAGAGAATTTCTAATTCGTAAATTCTCTTCAAATTTGTCTCTTGACTCATCTGGAGTAACTTTGCCTGACTTTCCACTTAGAACTGAGTCTCTATACATATAACTCCGTCCATGGCTTCTGAAATTATTTCTAAACCAGATCCTCACAAAGCACGTCCACTTCCTGGTATCCCTAGAATAGTCCTAACGAAATGCGTCCCTAAACAGTCTCCTGTTTTCTCTAAACTCTACACAAAATGCTTAGCTGCTTCTTGCTTTCCTGCTTGTTGGAAATCCTTTTCTGTAGTTCCAGTCTTTAAGAACTCAGGTGAACCATCTGATAAATGTCTTGCTGCTTCTTGCTTTCCTGCTTGTTGGAAATCCTCTTCTGTAGTTCTAGTCTTTAAGAACTCAGGCTAACCACCTGATCCTTCTAACTATCGGTCTACTAGCTTTCCACTTCTTTTTGACAAATTACTAGACGCTCCAATTAACTATGAATTGGTTAAGCATCTCGCCTCGCAAATTTTCTTCAGGTAAGTAATATGGTTTTCGCTTTCCTGAGTCAATTACTGATGTATTAACGATTAATGATGAAAGAGTTTAAGAAACTTTAGAGAAGAATGGTAAAACTCGGACTTTTTCTTTGGATATCTCGAAGGCATTTTGACAAGGTTTCACATACAGGTCTTCTTCAAAGGTTGAAAGAGTATGGTATTTCTGCACTGATTCAGTTTTTCTTATCAAATCGCGAAACGTGATATTTTGGCAGTTGATGTCAAAAATGACCTACAATCTGAATTGTGCTTAAGCATCTCGCCTCGCAGACTTTTCTTTCGGTTAAGTAATATGGTTTTCGCTTTTCTGTGTCAATTACTGATGTATTAACGATTAATGATGAAAGAGTCTAAGAAACTTTAGATAAGAATGGTAATGCTCTGACTCCTTCATCCAAGGAAAGAGACAGAGCATTACCATTCTTATCTCGAAGGCATTTTGACAGGGTTTGGCATACTTGTCTTCTTCAAAGGTTGAAAGTTTATGTTATTTCTGAAGTGATTCAGTCTTTCTTATCAAATCGCGAATTAAAAGTGATATATTTGCATGAATGCAAGTCTTCTCTGGACTCTATCCTTGGACTTATGTTTTTTCTAATGTTCATCAACAAACTTCCCGGTGGTATCAATTCTCAACTCAGTATCTAAACTAATGCTACAAAAATAATTATATATATGTACTAATGGTACTAATATGCACTAATGATACAACTATTTACGCCTGACTTAATAGTAAGTCCGATCGGTTCGATGAAATCAATTTGGAAGTTGATTTCAAAATTGACACTTTGTCTGTTATTTGGTGGAGTAAGAAATGGGTTGTTAATTTTAACGCCTCAAAAACGAAACTGGTCTCTTTTAATCATCTGAGAGAAAGTTTTTTTTTTTTACCTTCCACCAGTATGGCTGATGCTAACCTCCATCACGTTGCGCGTTCTCGGATTAACATTTTCTGCTGGAATGAAGTGATAAGATTATGTTGAATCAATTACTAAATCTGTAACTAAGAAAGTTAGTACACTATGTCATGCTAGAGAATATTTCTCGCCAGAATTTATATTACATATTTATAAGTCTACCATTTTCCTTTGCTTTGAATATTGCTGTCACATCTGCTCTGGTGCTCCTGTAATATATATTTAGAGGTTGTTGATAAAAATCAAAAGAAGAATCATAAATTTTATTGGTCCTGATCTGGCATCTCAGTTTCAGTTACTTTCCCACCATCATCACGTAGCTCCCTGTACCTTTTCTATAAATATTTTCATGGTAATTGTTCTGATGTACATTCCTCTATGGTACTTAGACTTTATGAATTTAAGCGCAGTAATAAATTGGTAGCAAGGTCTTATCTGATTACAGTTGAAATGCCTAGATGTAGCCGTAAGTTCTATGCTAACAGTTTCTTCTCACTTGTGGAACTTTGTTCCGACTTCATGGTTCCAAGTCAACTTTGAAATTCAAAAAATTAAATGGAAATCAATTGTTAACTTCTGTCTTTTTAATTCATGTTTTTTCATTGTCCTCTCTCCTTAATAGTAGTTTTTTTTCTCTAACACACAGACAGCCCGTGAATCCTAGTAACTTTATAGCTTTGCATGGGCTGAAATGATTAAAAAAGATAAATAGATAATGAAATAGAAGGTGATAAACATATATATATATATATATATATAGAGAGAGAGAGAGAGAGACAGACAGACAGACAGACAGACAGAGACAATGAACAGACTGAGTATATAGTTAGATAGATAACGAACAGACATGAGATAGATAGATAGATAGATAGATAGATTATAAAAGTGACTGCGATAGATAGAAAACACATAGACATAACACATAGACATAACATAAGACATAACACACTGTCTTCATTATATATATATATATGTGTGTGTGTGTATATATATATATATATATATATGTATGTGTGTGTGTATATATATATATATATGTATGTGTGTGTGTATATATATATATGTATGTGTGTGTGTATGTATATATATATATATATATATGTGTGTGTGTGTGTGTATGTTTATCACTATCTTTTTAGATAGATAGATAGATAGATAGATAGATAGATAGATAGATAGATAATGACGAGACTAGGATAGATAGATAGATAGATAGATAGATAGATAGATAGATAGATAGATAGATAGATAGATAGATAGATCGAACAGCAGAATGTTAGAGAGACACGTGTAAACAACGCGATATACATCGGCACGAGAGAAAAGCATTTCTAAAATTTATATAGTTTCTAGTGGCCGTTGAAGCAGCAATAACTGTAGACACAGTAGTAGTAGTAGTCGTAGTAGTAACAGTAGTGGAAGCAATAGTATTTATATCGCTAACAGGAACGGTAAGAACATTACCCATTTTCTGTACCTTCTTATCATTGTCTTGTCCTAAATATCTGGATTCAATTCTAATGTTGTTAAGAACGAAACTCAATTTCGATTTGCCAATTTGCATCTTAAGGCAGGAAAGACACCTCACTCGATAATACAAGTTCTGGCAAGCAATGCCCCTCAGGGCTCCAAGAATAACTGACTCCACCCCACACGCTAATAACCTGGAGACCATATTTTGTATGGTTCTGAGAAAATTTATGTACTCCCCACGCTACAATTTTTGCCCTGCAGAAATAGAAATAATTTTTGCTCGTCTTGAGGCAACCACGACACGCGGACTTACCAATTGATTATATATAATAATTCCACTTCATGTCTGTTGATAGAAATGTGGCCTAGAATGTGCACTGAGTTATTCTCCTGAATGTTAATATCAGTCATAATGATCATGGAAGGAAAAACTTCTTCGTTATGATGACTAATAGAGCAGTTTTGTTTTAGAAGCGGTTAAATGAGGTATCTCCAAATGTTTTCTAAATCCCAGCATAGCATGATGAAAAAGCACCCGCCAAACTTAATAAAAAAGTTTTTATAATCTAAATGTTTATGTTATTATTAAGAGGAAAGATCAAAGTATTTTTTAATTATTTTATTAATTTTTTTTTTAATCCTTTCTAGCACATTCGAAATTTTGGTTAAAAATCTTATTTTTCTTGCGTCAGCGGGTGGAACAAACATTAGGATATGGAATTTAACGTCTTTTTTGTCACATTGTTTTGGAAATAGTTGCAAAAATGAAATGGTTGTTGGATTTTGATTAAATTTTCAGGCATTATTAAATTTTTTTAAAAGAACATCTTAATAAGAAGATTTTATTGCATCTTTTATCTCTGTTACCTCCACTTACTTAATTTTATGAAATTCCAGAGTCTTTATATTCATATTATTTAAAAGCAGCAGTCCTTGGAGAATTTAAATTATCAATTGTTTTTGTCAAACAGAAATATCACTTACAGAAAATCTACTCTGAATCGTAAAATAATGAAATTTTCAATAATTGTTTTCAGTTTTTTTTATTTTAATTAGAAAAATTATTAAGTTCTATATCTTTTAAAATTCTGTATTAATTTCAGTCTTTTAGATGATATTATTATTAAGTGAAGACTATATTTACTAATCATAAATGCAAAAGCTTGATACATATCAGCAAACACCAATATTTGTAAAAGTATTTAGATTTTTTTATGTGAATAAACGTGCCAATTTTTGTAAGTGCGGGTGACCATACACAATATTATCAAAAAATAAAAGCGATAACTACAGTAAATTTAAAGTCAGCATTTCTAAAATTTAAGAAAACATTAGATTACGGAGAATATTTTCCTAATTTCTTAAGATTAATGAGTATTTAAAAATTATATTAAAAAAAGATGTTCACGCCATTTTCTTAAATTCTGTTTTACAGGTAGAATCTTATCAGGCTGTCAAAAGAGCTACTGATGGTTTAAAATACAGCTACTGTCGCGTTAAAAATGCATTTCTGTGATATTTTAAACTTTAAGTAAATAATCATCTTTTCAAATCAGATTAATTATACTTTAAATTAGGTACCACAACTTTTTTCGATGCCTCAGATTTAAAATGATTTTTAAAAATGAAAAGGCATTCTTGAAGTTTTCTTTTTAAATTAAATTGAAAGCTAAATGATTAAATTTACTATTTCCAGTAAACAAATTACTCTGGTGTATTTCAAATAGAAATTATATTGATTGGAATCGATTTTATTTTTTTTGCTTCCAGTAAAATTATTTAAAGTCGGCCATTTTGACACAATTAGACATATTTGTAAACAAAAGTTAATTCTCGATTTTAAAAATCTTCCAAAAATGAAATATTATTTTCTCAAACTTTATTTAAGGAATATTAGCTGACTTAGAGTATAAATAATCTGATTCGAAACAAATATTTACTTTAAGTTGAAAATAACAGACAAATAGATTTTTAAACAAACAGTAGCGATGATTACGTGCTTGTCAACGCTTCTAAATCACTTAACAAGTGCTTATGAAGACATTAACATTTTTATTGCTGTTCTACGGAGACTTTATCTGTTAAAACATAATTTAAGAAAATGACGGATGAGTGCCATTTTTATATAATTTTTAAGTACTCAGTAATCTTAAATACTAAACATATTCTCCGTAATCTAATTTTAGGTATGTTGGCTTTCAATTTACTATAGTCATTCATCTTATTTTCTTATAATGCCGTTTATGGATCCATACTTTCAAAATTGGAACGTTTATGAGCATAAAAAATTAAAAATTATTTTACAAATCTTGGTACGTGATGATTTGTACTAAGCTTTTCAATTTTCGATTACTAAATATAGTCTTTAAATTTAGAAATTTTAGTCGTCTTTCATTGGCCTCATTTTTGTTATCACAACGTTTCAGCCGTTTTACCCTCTAGTCTTCCTCAAGTGTAGATCGATATGAATAAACGACAGAACTGAACGCTTTATTTAATCTACAGGTAGACTGTTCTCGTTCTAGGGATATCGTCGTCATTGAATTCACAACCACTGTATCACCAAATTCATAAACCAACGCTTTTATCCACTAGGCCATAAATTTGGAAACTTAGACATAAACTTGCTGCTGATTAGGCTGCAAATGCTTCTGCTGGCTGTTATGTTTTGAATACAGCTGCTGCCCATGATTTGATTGCTTCTCCTGCTGTTGTGGTTGAAAACTTGCTTCCCTTTTGTCTTTCTTTCTTTATTAGCGGATCCCATATTGTATTTATTTCTATGCTAGGCCTACTTAGGAGATCCTCAGAGGATAGCATCGGTGTTCAGACGTTTAATCTCTCCAGTGTTCTTCCTTGTCCAGTATTTTATCTTGATGGAGTTTGCACTTAAAACGGGCACTTTCTCTGTACAGATAAGACGCTCGGTCTCCTTCTTTAAGAACCCGTTACGCCGCCACATTGCGGGTTTGGCACCACCTGGTTTTCTCACCATGGATTTTCTCTCTGTAATTCGATAAGCACTGTCTCTACACAATGACCTTTTTATTCAGCAACTTTTAGTATCCACTGTACAGTTGTCTTTGAGTAATCATGTAAGGACATATAATTATTATTATGATTATTTTTAAAGTTTTTTTTCTTTTCTTATTCTTATTATTTATTATTCCTTAGTAAATATTGCCTCCTAGCAAGACTGGACATCATTCATAAAACCATTTTATAAGTTAGATTACTGCTCGTTCTATAACAGTCTTCGAGGTGATTGTTTTTTGGGATCTGTATGGTAGATATATATTTTTCCTTAAGGTGAGTGTGACGTCAAGAAAATCTACTTCTTTAAGGTTTTTTTTGTTTTGTTTTTCAGCGGTATATCAACTTTTTTTATGGGACACTTAATGCCGAAATTTAATTTTCTTGGGAACATTAATAATTTCATTTACAAGAATGTATTGCTGGTAAGATTTTTTTTGTTAAAATGTATTGCTGGTAATTTTTTTATGGTGAAAGTGTCAGTTAGTTAAGTGCCACACGTTTGGGCGATCATGTATCTTTCAATAGATGACTGACGAGACAGAAGTTTTCCCACAAAAGGTTGCTATTTCTTTCTGCGATTACACTGGTTGCCAACCAAAGCTAAAGAACCCAGTCTGTCCTGCTATTCAACCCATAGCCGTGTAGAGAAGTGACGGATTCACACCTTTCCCAAGGCTATTTATGCGCAAGTGAATCTAACGAACATGACTAGAATTCGAACTCGGCTCTCCGAGTTCTCATTCCGATCCGATAACCATTACACCACAAAGCACAATTGTATTGCTTGAATTTTAACTATAAAAATGTATTTTTATACTTCCATAGTGTTTGACCCCAGTTTAGGGGTTAACTATATGCCCAGAGCTGTGACCCTAACAGGTGCTACTACCCGTGTCAGGATGGACCTGGGAACAACAGCATTTAAGAGGTGCTTGTAAACTCCTCAGAAGCTCCCAACCAGAGGCCTTGCTGCCAGATGAAGTTTTAGGGTTTGTTTTTATTCCTATATCAAATCCTATATATTTCAAAATTTTTGTGATTATTTTTCTGGTTTTTATCGTTTTCGTACATTCACTATATAAAACGCAGATAATGTAATATACTTTAGACAAACCCAGTACTTTAACCTAAACAAATAAATAAGATCCTCCAAAGGGCGAAACAAGTTGGAAACAGAAATAAGAAATAAATGAATGACATAAAGTAAATAAATAATAAACTTCTTCAGGGTTCGATGTATCTACCAGAGATTATTCCCAATTTTAGAGCGTGGTTTTATATTTCACGAGCTCTGAAGTTATTAAAAATTTCTCTTTGTCCATAAAATCAACATCGTGAATCAGCTGAAAGTATTAAAATCGCAATGTGGTTATTATTTTGAAACTCCAAATCTCAGACCGTTTCCTACGAATCGTTGTCATTTGTTTACTTTTATCGAAGAACGACCCTATTTTCAGTCTAGCTGCGCAGAGAGACGCTGTCATCATTCCACAAATTAATCTTTAGATTTCAATAAATATTTATGTTATATATCAATAAATTATGTAGTTGCTACTAATGTTGGGAGCAGTGTATGTATAAATACACACACTCTCTCTCGTATACACATACATAAAGCCTGCAAGTATACATACATACGAACACATCCACAGGCATCTATTTTACCAGCTTACACAAACACACTAACATATCACCTAATATATCACCCAGAGGTCAAACGGAGCTAAAACTGGACTGTACTGGGGTAGGAACTGAAAACCCCTCGGTATGCGATGAGTTGCGAAAGAACTTGCTAAGGATTTGAACAAATAACGGCTACTTAATCGCGATAAATGCCTGTGCAGTCTCATCTCCATGTATTAACTATCAAATGGCATAAAGGCTCTACAACCAGTTCTTGAAATATTCAAATTGATATATATATATATATATATATATATATATGGATGTTTCATTAAAAACGATAGACAAGGTACTACGGTTAAGCTTTTTATTTAATTTTTCTTGACAAAGGGGGTGTAAAAACTGCCCAAATGTTTTATATTTCCGAGCGCTTTCGGCTATAACTTTAGCCATTATCAAAGATGATTCAATTTTTCAGCTTAATTGAGTGTGTGCATTATGTGTATGTCTTAGTGTGTAGTAGGGATGTTTTAATTTCCAAATACGGTTAGCACATTGTGAACGACCCTATTTTCAGTCTAGATTAAATACAGAAATATATTAACTGCATCCACCTGTAAAAAAAGAATAAAAATAATGGAAGCTTTAATAATAAAAAAGAAAAAGCCAACTCTTATCAATATTAAGTAATGAAAACATGCATAATGAAAACATGTATAAACGAAGGGTTGCTGCCTAAATATACAAATATATATATATATATATATATATATATATATATATATATATATATATCGGACGAAAAACATAGCTATAGCTGTTATATAACGATAAAAAATACTACGTTACTTAAAAATCGAAAACCGAAAAGAGCAAATAAAAATATACAGTATAATAAATAAATAATAACAAAACATGTAGAATAAATTAATCTAAATTAATCCAAATAAATAAACAAACTAACAAACCGATCCCGATAAATTAACCTTTAGAAAAAACAAGTCGAGATAATCAATCCAAATAAATAAATGAAGTAATAAGCAAATTAAAAACTGTTCCCGCCAAAATAATAGTTAGAATAAACTACAGCCATCAACTAAAAAATTGAATAAATAGCTTTAATTATCTTCCCAAACCAAAACAAAACTATTAAACAAGCGATGTAAACAATTGTTAGTACGTTAATAAAACACTGATTAAAATTAAAATAAATAAATATATCAGATATGAAATTATCGGTTGTCAAGAAAACAAATATAAAAATAAATAATAACAAGCAAAATAATTTAACCCAAATAAATAAACAAATAAACAACTTCCGGCAAAATAACCGCCAAAATAGACTACCCACAATTCACCATTGACCCGTATATATAAATAGCCGAGAAACAAACAACACTCGTGGCCTGACGATTGCATCTAGCATGAAACAGCCTGTCGCCTCTAAATGTTGACTACAATGTTCACTTTTATATATATATATATATATATATATATATATATATATATATATATATATATATATATATATGTATATATATATATATATATATTCTGTCGGAATTAACTGCGTCATGGTACCAAACTGACCCTACTATATTGTGCAGTCGGCATAATAAAAAAAAAGCAATGTGCATGCGCGAAATTAAAAATATAAAATGGCGACAATTACTACAGGCAAAAGTTTGGGGACACCCAATCTTTTTTAAAAAACACCTTACAAATGAGATATTTTTGTATTTTTTTAAAGTAAAAGATATAATTTCAGTAACCACACTGTATTTGCTTTTAATTTGTCCAACCTAAGCATTTAAATATAATAATATTTATCATACTAGAACATCATATTTTGTTTACGTCAGTAAATCCAGTACCTCCCTTAATGACTGCTTTACAATTTCTTGGCCTACCAGGGGCCGATGTCAATCTGGGTAACCTGATTTTCCTATTCCACTGCTCATGTCTTGGGATATCATCTCGTTCTTATTTTTATTTAGTACTCTTCAGTTATGGCTTGCCTGTTTCCACAAAGTGCAAGTACTTCACAGGGCATCATGACGACCCCTTTTTCTTCCATGCATAGATGTTTCCCAGATCGATATACACCTTAGGAAGGCCGGAGAGCATATCGGCTGAAATGTTGGGATAAAAACGACAAAGTAAGGACAAAAGGCCGAACATAAATAGTGTAAATAACGATTCATTCTAGAAATTCAAACAAAATTTATATAGATAGATAGATAACGAACAGACTGAGATAGATAGATAGATAGATAGATAGATAGATAGATAGATAGATAGATAGATAGATAGATAGATAGATAGATAGATAGATAAGAAAGTGATAAGGAACAAACTGATAGATAGATAGATAGATAGATAAATAGATAGATAGATAGATAGATAGATAGATAGATAGATAGATAGATAGATAGATATGTAAGAGAACATTGAGCGGCGATTCATGAGCATAGTTGCAGTATGAACCACAGTGGGTGTTTCATAAACACAAATGCACCTGAGCAAACGTCTGCAATAGGGATTAGCTAGCCGCCCTAGTAGAAGGGTATCCTCGAATTCGAATTTGAGTGGCCAGCTATTACACACACACACACACACACACACACATAGGCAGAATGGGCAGGAAGATTCTATTGCCCAGCGTGAGAGCCAACAGCTGACTGACACGAATGTTAACTAGCATGCTAGCATGCAAAAAAAATCGATAACTGCATTCGTCACAAGTGGAAAAAATTTAAATCTGCATGGCACTTTACACCAATTGGCTCATTCGCTTGATTAAACTCAACGTTGATTCTGATTCCACAGAACTGGGTTGGGTGTGAAAAAATATTTGTTGTTAACATTCTTTTTTCATTCGGTTGTTCCAATTACGAATCCTTTTTTAAAGCTGATCGTTTTGTGTTCATTTGTTTAGTCCTTTTTTCGTAACAGATTTAATGTTTAGTATAGAGCTTAGAAAAAAATTGCAGTGTGAGATATGCAAGAAGTAAGGCATGTAGCAACATCAGCACGGCAAAGGGCACTCCTTTAAAGGTAAGGAAGGGCAAAAATATTTTAAGTCAAGTGATAGCGATTGCTGTATGAGTCGTACGATTTTTGAATCAAGCACGGGCAACGCCGGGCCATGCTGCTAGTATATATATATATATATATATATATATATATATATAATGGAACTCCTCAAATCCGAACATAGCATAATCTAGACTTCCTCGAATTTGGACATATTTTAAAATCCGAACATTTGTATTGACATAAATATGAAGCCTTTTCTTCCTCGAAAGTGAAAGAATGTCGTACACGCGTCAAGAGCATCATAGAAACATCTGTCATGAAGCAAATGAAGAAGACAGAGAAATTCAGGAAGATCTGACAATGAACGAATGATAAATTGATAATTTTCATAACTTTCATATATTTCATAAAGTGTCTTAGTTTTTCACAAATTACAATATCTGTTAAGCACACAATTTTTCATTACTATTGGTTGTCAATTACTTTTTCTACATTTATGCATTCAATCTACACTTTAAATAAAAAGGAATCAACGTTGTAAAGTACCTTTTTTATCCTAAACTCTAAAACTTAATAAAAATTTTTAATTTTCCACAGCAGCCTTTTATTTCTCCAATCCGAACACTACCCTCATTATCGAACAACTTGGATGTTCGGTTTAGAGGTGCTGTACTCTATATGTACTTGCAAGTATGTGTGCATAAAAATTGTTCCCTTTTATTATACCCTTATATATATATATACGCAATTGGATTCTGCTGATGTTACTGTTAATAATATATAAGAAAAACAACTTTTAGTCAACTCCCTTTGCAGCTGAAATTGATGAGGTACCCTGTCGAGAGATATGACATCCAAAGGAAATACTTAAACTGGACCAGGTAAGAAGTGATTGGTCGGTCAATTATGGACGAGGGTGTGTCATATTTCTTGCCCTCTTAACAGTACGTGAAGCACAGACACACACACACACACACTCACACACACACACACACACACAAACACACACAAACATATATATATATATATATATATATATATATATATATATATATATATATATATATATATATATATATATATTCAGGATAAACGCGTTTTAATACCGCGACAAATATTTGATAGATTGAAATGTATAAATTTCTGAAAATCCACTAGTACGTCTTAGTGAGTAAGATATTCAATATTAATTAGCGGAAGTCTCATGGCGAAGCAACTTCAAGGAAACCGAAAACTCACAAACTATGACCTGACCAAATAATTCCTAATCAACTATATATATATATATATATATATATATATATATATATATATATATATATATATATATATATATATATCAGCATTTTAAAAAGCGGAAATCTGACGGGTACGCAAGGGTTTACAAAAAGTCAAAGTCAAAGAAAAAGACCGGGTATGGGGGAAATGAGGAAAAGATAAAAAGAAGAACGGGGATCAATTCATCAGAAGATGTCGATTGACATTACATTTAAATTTTTGAAGACTATAGTTATAAGGGAAGCATGTGAGAGGAAGAGAGTTTCACTGTCGGGAAGTGCGAGAGAAGCAGGTGTTAGAGTAGAAGAGGCGGTTATGTTTAACTGTTTTGACATTAAAAGGGTGGGACCTAGATGCCAACCTAGTAGCACGCTTAAATTCATGCAGTTGGCGCACCAGTGAAAATAGCTCGTCAAAGCCAGTGCCATGAAAATATTTTTAGAAAAAAACGAAGGAAGCGACATGACGTCTGTGAGAAAGTGACTGGAATCGAGATGCCAAATCAAGACCGATCGCATTGTATACCTGTCTTTGGATTTTGTCGAGAACCTCGAGGTGAACAGCGGGGACACCAGACCATATATGGCAACAGTATTCAATGCACTGACGAATGGTAGATTTGTAAATGTGAAGGATGGATTTAGACGAGAAAAATCTTGCGGTGCGACACAGAGAACCAACTTTCCTCGCGGTTGGTGCAGGTATTAATACAATGTTGTTGCTCCGACTCAGGTGAGACCAAGTAGACACAGTGAGGCACTGTCGAGAAGTTGGGCATAGACTATGCTGATAGGTGGCAGGGATATTTCTATATGGTGGTTAAATGAGAGCAGTTTCGCTTTGGAAGCATTAAAATTTACAAGCCATTTCCTGCCTCAGTCAACCACTAATTGGTGGTCGTTTTTGAGACCAACGGCCAGATTAAATATGTCAGCAATGCCCGATATATATATATATATATATATATATATATATATATATATATATATATATATATATATATATATATATATATATTGTTCGATCTGAGCGCTATTGCCTATTTTTGGTCTCGGTCATTTTCGCTATCAACCATTTTTATAGGGTCTAATTGCTTTCGTAAATGTTTCCTACCCGTGAACATATTACATATCATTTACAACAGCACGATCAAAATCTTTGAAAATCAATGAAAGATTAGTCGAATGTGTTCGGAATGAATAATTATTTGGGCAATTTCTACACTATGTCCCACAAACTTGTCATCCAAAAAAAAATGAATAAATACTAAACAGAAGTACCTTCCTGGCCAGTTTTATTAATTACACTATTTAAGAAAATAAGAAATATTGATTAATAACTTAAACACGTGTACCCAATAAAAAAAACGTTGAGGCCTGAATCGAATTTGATGTCGGTAAGGAATCTTTGTTCTGAGAGGAATTGAATTGTTTACTATAATATTTAATGGGCTCATTCTAAGAGATACCCAAATAGGATTTGCACTCGGTGTCACAACAGAGTATCAGGGATGGCCGATACATGGGATAATTGACTTGTAAACTCAGAGACAGGAGATTCAAAATCGAGAATGAAAGGGCGTCAAAGATGAAAAATTATGTCGAACAGCTGAGCTTGGAATGTGTAAGTGTTAATGCTAAGCGAAAGACTTTATCGCTGGAAGATAAGGTGGAAATTAATTATTTATTCAGAATACTGTATCTACATGTTGTCAGATGGATCTGGTGTATTGTTTAGAGCAGCAAGTACTTTCAAAAACTTCATGTTTTCATCGTCAGGCTGTAATTTTTTCCTTTAAAATCAAGACTCGAAGACGAAATAAATGCGTTGTAGACCGAAAGATGTTTTTTTAAGAATGTGTTATTTATTAACGGTTATATAATATTGGAACGTGCAAGTCGCAACGTTAACGTTCAAATATTTCAAGTGAGAATTTTTTTTATATGGATTTTATAATTTGGTAAATCCACGAATTCTTTTGTTGTAAATGTTTTCCAGTTAACGTGACATGAACTAAGTACATAGGTTAATTAATAGAGTTTTGATTTTAAAGAAAAAAAAATACAGCCTGATGATGAGGACATGATGTTCTTGAAAGTACTTGCTGCTCTAAAAAAAAATACACCAGATCCATCTGACAATTTTATCCATAAGGATCGCAACATCCAGTGGATTGTTAATAGGTTAATGCTTATATTAAGTCTGTTAGCGAAGAGAATTCGCCATTAATTGCATTAATATTGCTAATTGATTCAATGTATGATTATCTCTTTATAATATCAAATTTATGCTGCCTAATATAATACGTTTACACACACACACACACACACACACATATATATATATATATATATATATATATATATATATATATATATATATATATATATATATGCGTGTGGGGGGTGCGCACGTGCGTGAGTGTGTGTGTGCGTGTGTATATGAACCAGAAGATTACATCGTGCATGAAACTCTGAGTCGTGCTAGCGATGACCTATGAGATTGCGTTTAACATCAAGGAGACGGTCGCCTCTGGGTGTTGACTTTAGTGGCCATTTTGATATTTACATACACTCTATCCCTGATACCGAGCACTTTAATCGATAAATATAGAACACTTTAAACCTATATATTATCATACATATCCGAGGAAATAGATTAAATCTGACAAATATTTAACATATTTCCTGTTTATTCGTTATTTCTATGGATACACTTGTTTTATAAGTACTAATAAATCCTCAATTCTTCCCTATAAAAAAAAACTCTAATTATATATTATACTAAATTAAATAGAACCATGGATACACTTATTTTATAAGTACTAATAAATCCCCAACTGTTCCCAATAAAAAAAACTCTAATTATATACTATACTAAATTTAATACAACCAACTTAATCATCCACAATAACTTTTCTCCGTTACAAATGCTTTGCAAAAAACCAACATTGTATGTTAACATTATCAAGAACGCTTATATTACACATGTCGGATTCAAGTTGCATTACACAACATTTAAAAGAACACCCCTGTAAATATTCACGTTTTAGAGAAATATTAATTGACAATACAAGCATACTCCACTATGAAAATAAAAAAAAGTTCAAATTCGTGAAGCTCTTTATAAAAAAATTAAACCAACACTAAATAAGATAAATTTATGAAAATAGCAACGATGTTTTAAAATGCCTATAAAAGAGATATTTTCGGATACTCAAATTGCAAGTGTTTTTAAATTGCAGGTTGAATTAGCTGTATGCAAACGCATGTTCTATTCCAATAGTTTCTTATTTCGCACTTCTCGTAGATGGAAATCTCTTCTGATTTTTTTCTTCGGTCATCTAAAATCTTCAAAAAATTAAATGTAACATCAATCGCCATCTTCTCTCTTCCTGAACCCTTTCTCTTTATTGTCATTTTCCTCATTTATACTCACTAAAGTCTTCTCAGTCACTTTAACTCCTTGGGGCATTACTACGTTACTTGGGATGAAATATATATATATATATATATATATATATATATATATATATATATATAGAGAGAGAGAGAGAGAGAGAGAGAGAGAAAGAGATACATATATATATATATGTATATATGTATATATATATATTTATATTTTTATATATATATATATATATATATATATATATATATATATATATATATATATTGCAGGTTGAGGATTTTAAAACATTAATAATAAAATATATAAATTAAGTCAACTCCCTTACATATTATAAGCAATATTTTTAAATTGACTATAGCAGAGCGCCTTTCATACGCATTTACAATACAATTCACAACTATCAATTAGATTTTTTTTGTCTTAGCAATTCATCCCTGAAGATAATATTGGATAAGATTAAAAGCAGTTGTGAAAATAAAATAAGTAACCAAAACTACGGTGTCTTTCTTAATCAGTTTAATAACAACACGAAATTGAACCGTGAATTTGAAAGGATTAAAATAAAAATATTTAAACATAATATCTCTCTCTCTCTCTCTCTCTCTCTATATATATATATATATATATATATATATATATATATATATATATATATATATATATATAAGAAATTGTTAGGAGGATTTGAGATAATCATAATTAAGTAATTCATCGAGTTTTTCTTGTATATCCTTGCTTGAACTGGCTTCTAATGCACTGGATGGAGCGGCTTGGTGAGAGTAGTCGTGGCTCTCGGGGGCACAATCCTTGGTTTAAGGAACTTGGATGAGTTCCACCACGGAATATGTGAATGAGCGGCGCTATGACGAGTTTAATTCGTTACATCTTCGTCACCGGGGCCCGGTGCACAGTTTGCATGACATTTACTTAATAACGTAACTGTCCGGGTTTCAATTCCTGGTAGTGGATGCGCGCTGCTGATGAGACCCAAATATAGGACGGAACGGCCGTCCAGTGCTTTCTGCATTCTGTTGAGGTTTCTTCTAAAAAAAACTCTGTGAATTACTTAATTATTATTATATATATATATAAAAAGCTCTTTACTTTTTCAGCCAACTTTAATCTGCAGAAATTTAAGCGCACTGCCAATCGCTTCCGGATTACTCTTTTCACTTTCGGAAGATTATTAATGTTTCTGTCACTAATTCTTCCACACGCTGTAACCCCTTGTGTTTTAGTGGTTTTACTGACTTGCATAGGGTGATACCGATTAATATATATATATATATATATTAAGACATTTTTATGTTTAACATTCTTTTTATAGATACAAATATTTAAGTAATGCTCTGTTTTATAATAAACAGTATTGAACAACATTTACCGGCCTGAATGTCCGAGAAATTTTTATAGAAAATATTCGTCCTCCGACAGGATTCGAACCTGTATCCTATACGGAACTGTCATATAGCCTGACGTGCCTTTTAACCGATTCTGTTATTACTTACTTAAATACTTAATTTACTGTTATTATTTACTTAAATACTTGTATCTATAAAAAGAATGTTAAACATAAAAATGTCTTAAAATAATTGACGGACTTGGTCCATTTCACAATATATATATATATATATATATATATATATATATATATATATATATATATATATATATATATCCGTCTGTGTGTTTTGCTTTAAATTAATTTTGTCAGATTAAGGCATATTTTTACACCCTCTTGTGTACATTGTAAACCAAGACCTTTCCCCCGAGAAAACATTTCCATGACAATGTTTGAACTACGGAAATTTATTGGTGTCCCTTTAAGACTTGCCTTGTTTGTTCACTTTCGTGTTAATCGCAAACACAATTCCCATGTTCGGACCAAAGATGCGCGCGAAATATCTTGAGTAACACTCGCATCGGGGAGTTGTATTTGCCGAAGCAACAAAAGACGACGAAAGCATGAAAATACGCCCGTTCTCTTATTAACACCTCGCTTTATTCTTCCTTTCATATCTATACTGTGTCAGGAGGTGTTGAGTTTAGACCCATGAACGCGTGGGACGCTCACTTCAAAGTCAGACGTGTGACATATCCCGTTAGAATGGACACACGAATAGATATCGACACTTCCAAATTTTACAATGCAAGTCAAGCTTTTCAGTATGAAACTGGTATTAACCTATCAAAACAGATAACATTCCCAGGATAATTTCTACGGACCGTTGTCCTCATCTTTAATGTCATATTCACGACTTGTCGGCTGCGATACGCACAGGACTTCTTAAGGTGGTATACGCTGGAATTTCGAACCGAACCCTTTAATTTATACACCGGGGTCGATTGTTCTAGTTCCACGTGCCATGCCTCTTCCGGATATCTCTGTTTCAGTTATTTTACTTTAGTAACTCAACTCTACAAGTTTTTTGTTCGCCTCTACCCAGTCGATAAATGAGTAGGTTGAAGTAATCCAGTGAATCACCCCAAAGAATTGAGAGTTCAATACCTGGTTACAGCAGACAGAAACAAAAACTTGGAGAGTTAATTCGAAATTCCAAAATATATCAACTGAAGAAGGCAGAGCGTACAACGGCCGAAAGGTCGTGAATATTACAATAAGAATGAAGAAAACAGTCCGAACAATGGTGGAAATACCTGATCTCAGTACATACGTATATATATATATATATATATATATATATATATATATATTGTGTATATTTCGGCAGCAATTATTCATTAATGCATGTTTCATTAAATAATATAGACAGGTTTTGTCTATTTATTTTAAGTAAGTTCCTTTCATATTGTCTGATAAGCTTAATCACATTATCATTGGCCCGCCCATGCTGCTTGGATACGCTCAAAGTAACGACAAACTCGTATTTACGAGACATGGAAGCAAGGGCAGGCCATTATTGTGGTTTTGTCTATGTGTTGTTTGATTTATTAAAATGGTCATCTTTGATAATGGCTTATGTAAGATTAGATTGGATTTAAACATGTATCAGTATGGTGTTTTCCTTTCGTCTTTCAACGATAATGTGATTAAGCTTATCAGCCAATATGAAAGGAACTTACTTAAAATAAATAGAGAAAACCTGTCTATATTATTTAATGAGACATGCATCAATATATATATATATATATATATATATATATATAAATATAGGTAACTATACTCGTGTCGAAAAACCTTCGAACTCTTGATTTAACAACAGCCAAATCAATCACGAAGGAAAAGAAGGTTTTAAAAAAAGAAAGAGCCAGGAACATGAAAGTCTGTCGAAAATAATCGCACAGATACAGGTTCAAGGCCCAAAGAAAAAACCCCGATACGAGTAAACAACTAACTAAAGAGCTCAATACAAGCGTAGAGCAAACCTAGTCAAACCTAATGAGCCAGACACACCTACCAAGGTTTCACTTAGGCAGATCGTCAGGGTCGACCCTGACGATCTGCCTAAGTGAAACCTTGGTAGGTGTGTCTGGCTCATTAGGTTTGACTATATATATATATATATATATATATATATATATATATATATATATATATATATATATATATATATATATATATACTGTTTAGCGTTAGTTTCAGCTTATAATATCTATTCTTCTTAAAAAGATATTGGTAATAATCCATTTTAGGATTGATTGATTTTATCATGCAAACAAAATATAATAAATTGTTTTACGGGCGATAGCTTTTATTATGCATGCCACATAAACTGTTCAATATAAATACACGAACATATATCGGCAATGCAAACATACTTGATTAACACGATATATCATCCTATTATAATAGTCCTTACCCCTCTCTTCGTTTGTTCGCACAACCGTTACGTCCTGCCAATACATCATAAATAATGGACTATTCCGTTTTGATCGCGTAGAAAGAAGGGAAAAGATACTGCCTGGTTTTAGTGAGAAAATTAAAGAAAGAAAGATTGAAAGAAAGAAGTGTTTAACGTCTTGTGCCAATATGTCATAAATAATGAACTATTCTCGTTTGATAAACAAAATGCATGTCAGGGACCCGACTTGGGTTCAAGGAATAAAAGAAAGAAAGAAAGAAATAAAAAAGAAAGAAAGAAGAGAAGAGAAGAGAAGAGAAGAGAAGAGAAGAGAAGTGTTTAACGTCTCCTGCCAATATATCATAAATAATGGACTATTCCGGTTTGGTAAACAAAATGCATGTCAGGGACCCTATTAGGTTCAAGAAATAAAAGAAATAAAGAAAGAAAGAAAGAAAGAAAGAAAGAAAGGAAGAAAGAAAAGTTTGATAGAAGTGTTTCACCTCTGTTCAGTGAAATGGAAAAAAATGCCAATTTCAAAAATTTTCATTTTCATTTGTACCCACTTCTTAAAATAACGACCAGCATTCATATTTATAATTGTTATTGCAATATTTTGTAAAATTTGTTAAGCTTAAATATTTATCAATGCAATAATTGAAGTTCTACAGCTATTTTATATTAGACAAGCTTCGCGTATCTCAACATGCTGCAATGGTTAGCAAGCTAGTTTTGCTTGATCAATTATGATTAAATTGGGAGTTTGATACTCACTGGGTGTCCCATACTTTTAGTCTTGTGCCACATCTGAACTATGCTCATAAAATCACCATATCAGATAAGCTACTTGGTTTCAGTGAAAAAATGAAAGAAAGAAAGAAAGGGAAGAATTTATAACATTCTCATGTGTTTAACTTTTTTCCAGTGAAATAGAAAAGTTGCCAATTTCAAATCTTTTCATTGTACCCTCTTACTTCTTAAAATAACAACCAGCATTCATATTTATGATTGATATTGCAATATTTTGTTAAAGTTGTTAAGCTCAAATATTTAACGATGCAATAGGGGAATTTCTACGTACATTTTATTATGGTAGAACTCACCATGAGCTTAGTCAATCCTTAACTTAAGAATTAAGATTCGTCAGATAATTAAAATAGGAAAACTGTGAAATTTTCACGGATCTTTCTAGTATCTATAAATGCTCTTCCCATATAAATACTGAATATCTTAAATAAGTATACGGGTTTCATTCAATAAATAAGGTGAATTTTTCGGTATAACGACTTCTAATACAGATAGAAGCTTACTTTTTTTTTCAACGTAGTCTCCCAGCACTGTCACACACTTTTCCCATCTGTGCACAAGCTTCCGTATTCCCTCAGCGTAAAAATCTTTGGACTGATGTCTCAGCCAGTCGCTCACAACACTTTTGACTTCATCGTCACTTTTAAACTTCGTGCCTCTCGTGAACGCTTTCAAGGGACCAAACAGGTGAAAGTCTGAAGGGACAAGGTCTGGGCTTTAAGGGGGATGAGGGTGCAGTTCCCAACTCAGCTCGTTGATGGTCTGCACTGTTTGGGCTGATGTGTGAGGCCTTGCGTTGTCATGATGCAAGATGACTCCTTCTGACTGATGACCCCTGCGTTTGTTCTTTATGTCTTTCAAAGTCCTTGCAATGTCATCCACTGTCACCCTTCTGTCAGACTGAATGAGGTCATTGACTGATTCGATCACCTCAGGAGACCTCACTTCTGTAGGCCTCCCAGGCCTGTCTTCATCCTCAACACTACTCCGTCCTTCTTTAAACAATTTAGCCCACTTGTAGACAATTTTTGGCTGAAACATGTGGCACCATACACAGTTGACATTCTCCTATGAATTTCAACTGGTTTGCACACTTCAGCAACCAAAATCTTGATAACTGACCGCTGTTCAATCCTGGAGCATGCTTCTCGGTCGGCCATCTTTGTTAATCGCCAAAACTCTCAAAGTTTTTTTTTAATCTGCAAAAGAAATTAAATCCATGTGAAAAAGAAGTAAAACAAAAAAATAAAAAAAGAGTAAGCTTCTATCTGTATTAGAAATACATATACCGAAAAATTCACCTTATTTATTGAATGACCCTCGTATATACATATAACAGGTATATCATTTTATTCGTTGGATTTCAATACATAATTGAGATTTCAAAAGACTGGGAAATTGAAAATCGTGGAATAATGGGAGATTATTCTTCATGAAAGAAGATGAAAGAAGAATTTTCCGATTCCTTTTCACGATTTTTCTACGATATATATGAATAAATTATTATTTTGCTATTTCACATGTTAATATGGGCTTCTTAACATTCAATAAACTTCATCAGTCTTTAAACCATTGAAATTGTTAACATTTCTACTGTTTCGTTATTAATTTTCTTTTTCTGTAATAATGCTCAGTATGTACAAGGCCACTCGAGATAGAGCGTTACAGACTTATTCTGTGGTAAGTGGCAAGTCCACTTTTGTAATGATTATGCTTTTATTTTATCTCTCGCAAGTATATTGTGGTGCAATGGCTAGCGACTCAAAGAGATAAATAAGAGAGCCGAGTTCCAATTCCAGTTGGGTTCGTTACATTCTCTTGCGCGCAGATATTCCCGGGAAATGCATGAGACCATCTCTCCTCTCCCTTTCTATGGGTTTAATAGCAGAACATATTGGCTTCGTTACATTCTCTTGCACGCAAATATCTCTGGGAAACCATCTCTTCTACCCACCTGCTATGGAGGACAGATAGGAGTCTAAAACTTTGGTTGGCAACCAGTCTACTGCAGAAAGAAACGGTAGCCTACTGCGGGAATATCTTCTATTTACTCAGTCATGAATCGAAAGAAACATGATTTCCTAAAAGTGTGCCACTTAACTGGATCCTTTTTTTTTTTTAAATATTCTTAAAAAACATTTTTCTTGTCAATGTTCTAAATTTATGTTTCTTTTGACATCGCTGTCCAAATGTTTAGCCCTTTCCAAAATTATTTTCATCATTCAGTAGTAATAGAATATCTTGTTTCTCTTCTCAGCTATCTTTCGTTTGACAGGTGGCAATCATTATTCATACAATGAAAAATAACTTATGAAAGAATAAACAATAATTTATTTTTTTAAATAAATATCTACCGCTATAGTATTATGTATAAAATTTAATAAAATATTAGAATTCTTAAAATATTGCACATTTTTAAAATTACTGAGTAGTTTTAAAAAATCATATAAAAACAGAAGTTTAGATTGTATTCGTTAATTTTCTTAGATAAATTTCTCAAATTTCAGGCTGTTGATAAATGGTTGACAACTCATAAAAACGCCCAGTTTGTATTAAAAATGCTTTCAGCGATATTTGAAATAAAAAGTAAGCAATATTTGTTTTAATTTAGACTAATTAAATTTTCAATCAGCTAATTATTCTCAAATAATATTTCAGAAAATATATTTTATTTTTAGCGTTTTTTTTTTATAAAGAGAATTATGTTATGTTGACAGATTTGTCACAATGAACGATTTTTTCGATTTTACTGATAATCAAATTAAATTTTGTTTGAAATACGGCAAAGTGTTCTGCTTGTTAGCAATATTAATTTTAATCCATTAGCTTGGAATTTAAAGTAAACTAAAAAGCTTAAAAAAGTGTTTAAAACGTGTTTTAAATATTACATATCGCTTTTTTCTGAAGGTACCTCTGTGTGTGCGTGTGTGTGTGTGTGTGTGTGTGTGTGTGTGTGTGTGTGTGTGTGTGTGAGGACTAATCCGTCGATTAAAACATGAGAGACCAACTATTCAGTTCTTCAAAGCCAAACGACCTGCACAGATTATTCCATAGCAGTGATGAAAACTGATGCAGAACCAGCCACACTTTCTATTGCTATCCTGCTATTTAAGCCATAGCCAGTGGGGAGAAGAAATGGATTTATATTTATATCATTCCCTACGTGATTTGTGCGAAAGTGAATATTTATCTCTTCTTTTAGTCGTATATTTATTCGTCCAGTTATTCGGCCATCCATTTATTCGTCCAGTTATTTAATCGTTCTTTCTCTCATTCGTTTATTTCTTAATTCTCTCGATCATTTATTCTTTCACTGGTTCAGTTATTCGTTTGTTTATTCGTTTCTTCTTCCTTTCAATTATTGATTTATCCATTCATTTATATTTTCGTTCATTTATTCATTCCTTCATTCGTTTGTTACAGCCATTCGTTCAATTATTCGATCCTTCATTCGTTTTTTTTAATATATTTTTTATGTTCATTTATTCATTCAATTCATTTATTCATTCATTGATTCATTTATTCGTTCGTGCATTCATTCGTTCGGACATTGATTTAATCGCTATTTCATTCACGCGTTTATTCATTTCTTCGTTCATTTATTCATTCGTCCATTCATTGATTTATTCGTTTATTTCGTTCATTCATTCAGTTATTGGTTTGTTCGATCATTCGTTCCTTCGTTTATTAAATTATTCGTTCGTTCGTGGTAACTGAATTCACTCATACTTTTCTGTCTTTATATTGGTATTTATATCTAAATTTATATCTATATTTATTTCTGAATTTATATCATATTTATTCTGTATTTATTTCTGTATTTATATCTATATTTATTTCTATATTTATGTCTATATTTATATCTATATTTATTTCTATATTTATATCTACATTTATTTTTGTATTTATATCTATATTTATTTCTATATTTATGTCTATATTTATATCGATATTTATTTCTATATTTATATCTATATTTTTGTATTCATATCTATATATATTTCTGCATTTATATCTGTATTAATTTCTGTATTTATATCTTTATTTATAACTATATTTATTTCAGTATTTATATCTATATGTATTTCTGTATTTATTTCTGTATTTATATCTATATTTCTATATTTAATTCTTTATTTACGTTTATATTTATTTCTATATTTATCTCTAAATTTATACTTATATTTATTTCTATATTTATATCTATATGTATATATCTATATTTATTTCTGTATTTATATATATATATATATATATATATATATATATATATATATATATATATATATTGATTTATTTCTATATTTATATGACTGTTTTTCTACTTTTCACAAATTCTTTTACTTAATTTTATTATAACTACAAAAATATACCGCGTTGGACGAAATGAAGGGTTTGGTTCAAAATTCCAATCACCTGAAGAAGGCCAGAGCGTACAACAGCCGAAACGTTGCGAATATGGCAATGAAGATGAGGATAGCAGTCCGAATAATGTAAATAATGCAAGTAATCATAATACCTCATTTCAGAGATATAGACGGATCCTGAAGAAGTCCTGGGCGTACAACGACCGAAACGTTGTGAATATAGCTAAAGAAGAGGATAACAGTCCGAATAATGTAAATAATGCAAGTCATCATAATACCTCATCTCAGAGACATAGACGGATCCTGTAGAAGGCCGGCGCGTACAACGGCCAGAACGTTGTGAATATGGCAATGGAAATGAGGATAACAGTCCGAATAATGTAAATAATGCAAATCATCACAATACCTCATCTCAAAGATATAGACAGATCATGAAGAAGACCGGAGCGTACAACGGCTGAAATGATGTGAATATGGTAACGAATGAAGATGAGGAAAACTGTCCGAATAATGTAAATAATGCAAGTCATCATAATGCCTCATCTCAGAGATATAGACAGGACTGTTGAACAATCGACTCATGAATGAAGAAGAGATTTTAAGCGACAGTGATGTGGTTCCACCAATGAATTTTTGGAACGAGAAATCTTTAGAAAGCAAAATGAAATTTCTTGTACAATTATGAGGAGAGCAATCTTTGAGAATTTAACATTCGCAAGACTTACTGAAGGCAAGAAAGTCAGAAGAAAATTACTTGTCGTTTTTGAGTTATTAAATGGGAGAAGGAGAATGAGAGGTAGCGAACTGGTAGCAGATACTTAGTGCAACCAAAATAGGAAGTGGTGGAGAGCCTTGATCGCCGAAGTTCTGAAAGTATACGGCTAATAAAAGAAGAAATCGTCAATAAGAAATCGATTCGTTTTGGTCGACTGCACTAGGTCACATCATTTTAGCTAAAATTGACAGTTTATGAATTGAAAAAAAAATGGGTCGAAAAGATGAGGGAAGTCAACAGAAATTATATTCGGAAGAAAAGAAAAAAAACTCGTGGGTGGTAAGAAAAAATGCGGGGGTGGTATGGAAAAAAGACGATTAAATATAAGAGAAAAGAAGCAGATGATAAAGTGAGGATGTCGGAGGTTGACGTTGCAAAGCTGGAGAGGGGAAGAAGCAGATGGGGAGTTGAGAACGGAATTTGGGGGCTTTACGCTATGAGTCAGCGTCTCACTGTTTCAGTAGGGCAATGGTGCACCGCTGGGAGAGGGAAGGGCAGGAGTGTTGTTAGAGAAGCTCAAAAGTATCTCGGTTCAAACTCGGCTTAATCTGATAGATTTTCAAAACAACAACAAAATAAATAACGAAATAACAAAAACAAAACAAAAAACATAAAGAAGAAAAGCTTAAAAAACTGTCCATTTCGTTTATATTTGCATTGCTTAAGCAACAAACACACACACAGTGGGATTCAAAGACGTACACACGCGCATACACAGATGCATACAGAAAGGTTTGCACAGATATATATACACGCAAAATTATTTACATTATTTACATTATTCGGACTGTTATCCTCATCTTCGTTGCCATATTCACATCATTTCGGCCGTTGTACGCCCCGGCCTTCTTCAGGATCTGTCTTTATCTCTGAGATGAGGTATTATGATCAGTTGCATTATTTACATTATTCGGACTGTTATTCTCATCTTGATTGCCATATTCCCAACCTATTGGCCGTTGAACGCGCCGGCCTTCTTCAGGATCTGTCTTTATCTCTGAGATGATGTATTGCATTATTTACATTTTTCGGGCTGTTATCCTCATCTTCATTGCCATATTCACATAATTTCGGCGGTTGTACGCCCCGGCCTTCTTCGGGATCTGTCTATATCTCTGAGATGAGGTATTGCATTATTTACTTTATTCGGCCTGTTATACTCTTCTTCATTGCCATATTCACATCATTTCGGCCGTTGTACGCCCCGACCTTCTTTAGGATCTATCTATATCTCTGAGATTATGTATTATGATTACTTATATTATTTACATTATTTGGACTGTTATCCTCTTCTTCATTGTCATATTCACACGGTGTCGGTCGTTATACGCCCCGGCTTTCTTCAGGATATGCTTATATCTCTGAGATGAGGTATTATGATGACTTCACATCATTTCAGCCGTTGTACGCTCCGGTCTTCTTCATGATCTGTCTATATCTTTGAGATGAGGTATTGTGATGATTTGCATTATTTACATTATTCGGACTGTTATCCTCATTTCCATTGCCATATCCACAACGTTCTGACCGTTGTACGCGCCGGCCTTCTACAGGATCCGTCTATGTCTCTGAGATGAGGTATTATGATGACTTGCATTATTTACATTATTCGGACTGTTATCCTCATCTTCATTGCAATATTTACAACGTTCCGGCTGTTGTACACATCGACCTTCTTCAGCATCTGCCTACATCTCTGAAATGAGGTATTATGATTAATTGCATTATTTACATTATTCGAACTGTTATCCTCATCGACATTACCATATTCACAAGGTTTCGGCCATTGTAGACTCCGAACTTTTTCGGGTGAATGGAATTTCGAACCAACCCTTTATTTAGTCCACCGGGTTAGATTGTACTAATTCCACGTTCCATGCCTCTTCCAGATGTTTCAGTTATTTTCCGTGAACTCAACTCTCCAATATTGTGATTTTCTTTCTTCGTTTAATGATAATGTTATGTTATGCTTATCAGCCGATATGAAAAGAATTTACATCGAATAAATAGACAACACTTGTCTATATTATTTAATGAAACATGTATGAATGAAAAAATGCTGCCTAAATACACACAAAATACATATATATATATATATATATATATATATATATATATATATATATATATTATATTTGGAGAGGATCTTTGTGTGTGCGTAGAACATCAAATATAGATCAAGCATTGATAGGAATCCGACATAATGATAGGATAAAGAACAAGTCGGAAACAGATCTCAATCTAACATGTTTCACTTCATTAAAGCTTCGTCAGAGATGAACATAGAAATAATAAAAAAAATGATAAAAGCAAAGAGACGCAGATCCCTGCTAATTTGTGTTTGCTTAATTCTTATTGGTTAGATACGTGTCACAGTAACATTCAAATACGTGTGAGAAATATTTTGGATGCTAAAGTGTATAAAATTAGTGAGACGCAGCAGGATTTTTTTTTTAAATTTGTTTCGGTTTGATTTTTTCATTAAAGCATATCTTTTTTGCATATATCTTCGTTGATTGTTATGTATTGGGAAGAGATGAGTTGTATTCTTGAATAATGGATCTGTAGAAAAATGGTGAATTTATTTTTTTTAACGTGAGTTAATAGTTGGCAGTATTGCTATAAATATGTTTATATAATATTTTCTTTTTAAAGGGTTATGTTCATTTTTTAATAAAGTTGGCATTGGCGAAATTAAAGATCTGTCCCACATCATTGAAAAGTATTTACCTTAGGATCAATACAGAAAAAGCTCGGCGAATATATAAATAATCTTTCGACATGAGCTAAGGTTTATAAACAAAAGATTCAGAATGGATAAGAACGGCTTTTTTAAAAGTCACTCATTTTCATTCTTTAACTTTCATTGTAAGAATATCCAGCTTAGCGAAGGGGGTGTTAATGATTAATTATGTAAGCATACACACAAATTTCCACACAAATATACACCTTAATTCCCCATGTGTAATACGCACCGAAAAAGTGTGGGAAAACGCTTCTACTCATGCATAATCCGCACCTCTTGTTTGGTAATCAAACCCTATAAATTGTACCTCTCCAATATCACTACGGATTGTGTTTCCTACTCTTATATAAAGAAATGGTTTTAAACATAGAATAATATTCTAATCTAGTTTTATGATAATTCTTATTTTATTTTACATTTGTAAGTATTGTGAGGCACATATGATTGTATTTGACATCCTTATGGGGTCGCAATCGCCGAATGTTAGCGTCAAATTGTCGTATGTTTGTGGTGAGTAGTCATTTCGCAACTGAAATCGATTTTTTTTGTAGCTGTACATAAGACGCACCGCTAATTTTGCTGATTATTTTTTTAGAAAAAAATGCGTATTATTCACGTGGAATAACGGTATTTCTTTTTTTCGTTTTTTTTATCTGATGAAGCCTAGAAAGGCGAAACGAGTAATTAGATCTGGTTACAATGAAAAGGTTTCCATTTGCCAAATTTCTTCACGCATACACACACAGACACAGACTCACAGACACACACGCACGCGCGCACAGACACACACATGTACATATATATGTTAATTTGTTTTGCTTAAACGTTATTTTAGATGGATGCTCTGATTCGAATAAATGCTCTGTTAACCACGTCAGATCTAATGACGGTTCCCCATAGGGGATGTGGGTTCAAATCTTGTTGGAGGCCGCATATTTTCTGATAAGATTTCTCGAAAATTCAGGCTGGTAAATGTAATTAAATAAAAATACTGTTTAATTAAATAAACAGAGCATTTAATGCATTTCATTATATATATATATATATATATATATATATATATATATATATATATGAAGAAATATAGTCTTAAAGTGTGTTATATTTACGGGATAAAGTGCTCAATATCAGAGATAGAGCGTGTGTAAATATAAAAGTGAACATAGAAGTCAGCACTTAGAGGCGACAGTCTGTTTCATGCTAGTTGCCTGACGATTGCACTAGCATGAAACAGACTGTCGCCTCTAAGTACTGACTTATATATATATATATATATATATATATATATATATATAGAGAGAGAGAGAGAGAGAGAGAGAGAGACAAATATTAGTGGTCAATATATATATATATATTATATTTGCTCTACTCTGTATTGAGCACTCTTTTAAGAATAGTAATTGTTGGTTATTGGAATTTATTCCGGATACACCAATCCTAGACTCATATATATATATATATATATATATATATATATATATATATATATATATATATATATATATATATATATATATATATATATATATATATGAATTTCCAAGAGGATAAAATCCAGGTAGAGTTCTATGTCCAGGACAGGGCAAGAATATAATATAATATGAAAGGCTCAAACACTAATATTCCATGGTTATAATTTATTGCAATGGAATCGTAATCACGATCCAATTCATCAGACCTACAAATTCAAAAAGCTTTTTGAATTTTTAGGTCTGATGAATTGGATGGTAATTACGATTCCAGTGTAATAAATTATAACCATACAATATTAATGTTTGAACCTTTTACATTATATATATATATATATATATATATATATATATATATATATATATATATATTAACAGAAAACATTATAAAATATCTACAAATAATCGTATTCGTATCCGTAATTATTTCTACTCAATAGCCGCTAGAATAATTTGAAGCATAACCTTTACTACGTAACCAATAACCAAGAGGATAATACAATAGACATTCCTACCCATAATCCACCATTGACTAGGGTATATAAAATAGCCGAGCCAAGCGCCTCAATACACATGGCCTGAAGATTGCGTTCAAGCATGAAATAAACTGTCGCATCTCAATGTCGAACTCACTATTTATATGTATATATATATATATATATATATATATATATATATATATATATATATATATATATATATATATATATATATATATATATATATGTATAATTGTGTGTGTGTGTGTGTGTGTGTGTGTGTGTGTGTGTGTGTGTGTGTGTGTGTGTTTGTGTGTGTGTGTGTGTGTGTGTTAGACAATATGCGTACTCCGGCAGAATTTGAACATGCATTCCCTATGGATTAAATGCGTGGTGCAGGTTTCAAATCCTGCTGGAGGACGGATAATTTCTGACAAGATTTTTCGAATATTCAGGCTGGTAAATGTAATTAAATAAAAATACTGTTTAATTAAATAAACAGAATATTTACTCGGATATGAATATCCATCTGAAATAACATTTAAGCAAAACAAATTAAAATGTGTCGAATTTAATTCATTTCATAAAATATATATACGTCCTTGTGCAAATTAATTGAAAGAAATGGAATAAATTATTTACTTTTTTTGTATTTTTCCAATGAAACATGACCCAGAGCACATGTTAGTACTTCGTATGTCCATTCCATTAAGTCGTTCCTTGAAGATTGATAACAGATTCTCGATTGGATTTAAATCAGGAGAGTTTCCGGGTACGTCTATCGTACTTTGATTTGCTCACTGGTAAGGCTTGCCAGTGTGTTCGTGCATCATTACAATTTTCGTACGCTCCCTTGAAGTAACATCTGCAACAGACAATGGCTGTGAGACAACTAATCGACAGTCGAGACAATAGTGTCCGGGCGTGATAAAAATCTGATGAAACCATGGATGATGCTATATTTGTCAAGGTCAAACAAGTTTCATCATAACACCTCGAAAATAGATACATATTAATGTACACCACTGGAAATGACCTAATCGGAGGGAAAACAGAAAGCGATTACACACTGTAGTGGGTCTAAAACTAATTGTATGTTGAAAGAAAGGAAACTAAAGTTGTTGTTTCAATTAATTTGCACAAGGGTGTAATATCGATCCTTCTTTATGCCAATTAATGCCGGACAAATTCCTGACAGATGAAGAAGAATCTTGGGACAACAGTGAAAAAGGAAAAAAAGGCTTAGAATACCATAGACAGAGCATGTGAGTAATAAAGAAGTCTAAAGGAAGATTCTAAATTTCTGGGATCTAAAACTGACCGTATGGTAAAAGAAAGGATACTAAAGCGGTTGTTTCAATTAATTTGCACAAGGGTGCTCATATATATATATATATATATATATATATATAATCATTTATTCGAAAATTATAACATAAAAATGTTATAAAATCACTACATAAATAGCCATTTTGTTTCAACACTTCTGGTGTCTTCTCAAGTCATGGTGATGAATGTAGAATAAAGGGTTTTAAACGGTTCAAATCAATCAAACACCCCTCGGTAGGGGAAACGCTGTTACATAAGCTGGAAAGACCAATCAAAATACAAGTATACGAGAATTCAAAGAACTTGACAATGAACTTAAGTTATAATAATTATTTAATGCTTTAATGTTAGGGTTAGACTAAAATATAATTCATTCTAACTAATAAATATTAAATTATACTATAAAATTAAAAAATACCAATTTTACATTTTAAATTTAACCTATATAAAGTTTAAAATTATAAAATTATTTAAAGAAGAAACTGAGGAAAAAATACATATGTTTTTTTATTCATTTTGTTTTTATTGAAATTAAGTTGGAATAAACGTTAAGATCTAATGCTGCTCTGAACTCCGTTACAACTTAGAAACATTTGAATGGAAGATATGGGTTAGGGATGGTAAAATCTTGCAAAAGACAATACACACACTATGAAATTATAATACATAATCACGCAGACATATTTAAATATATAAACACGCAAAAAAGCGACGATAAAGGAAATATGTCCACGGCCCTTCAAAAAAAAAAACGATGTGTTGAAACAAAATGGCTATTTTTGTAGTGATTATTATAACATTTTTATATTATAATTTTAGAATAAATAATTATATTTGCTCTACTCTGTATTGAGCACTCTTTAAAGAATAGTATTTGTTGTGTTAATTTATTCTGTATACACCAATCCTATACTTATATATATATATATATATATATATATATATATATATATATATATATATATAACGAGCTTCTGAAAAGTTATCTGCTCAATCCACTTTAAAACGACTATTAAGTAAATAGAAAAAGAGATGCATTTATCCAAACTTAGAATAGCAATTTTACAAAGTGGATGGTATGAGGCATTTTCGGGCTAAAACTTGAGGTCGCATTATTGCGAAAGAGACAAAATATCTCTATTAGAAATTTGCTTGTCCCTCTCTTTCGACAGTTCACCCGACCGTTGCACCTTGTCAGTACCTCATAAATAATGGACTATTGCGTTTTGACTGCGTGAAAACAGATCTGACATATCAGTTACGCTACTAGGTTTCAGTTAAAAAAGAAAAACGGAAGGAAAGATGTGAAAATAGAAGTGTTTAACGCCTGTTTCAATGAAATGGGAAAAGCTGTTCATTTCAAATCTTTTCATTTATACACTCTGCTTTAAAAAAATACAGCCTGAAGATGAATGCGTGAAGTATTTGAAAGTACTAGCTGAATTAAAAAATACACCATATCCATTTTATACATAAGGATCTCGTCACTCAGTGGATTAGTAGTAGTATAATGCTTATAATTATGTCTACTAGCGAAGGGATTTCGCCAATATTTGTATTAATATTGCTAATTGATTCAAGGTATGATTAACTCTTTGTAATATAAAATTACATATATATATATATATATATATATATATATATATATATATATATATGTTGGGAGGATGAATATGTTTCTAATATCCGGACTTTTGTTTGTATTGTATCCTAATAACGCACACAAATAAATGCAGCCACACAAACACGTACACATAAACACACAGACACACACACACACATACATACACACATATATATATATATGTGTGTGTGTGTGTGTGTGTGTATATATATATCTGTGCGTGTGTGTGTATATATATATATATATGTGTGTGTGTGTGTGTATGTCAATAAAGACAAAAGATTTTCTTTTTGTCATTATTCATATTGAACTTTCCAGATATGTTTCGTTATATCTGAATTTTTGCACACACACACACACACATACGCATACATATATATACACACACATATAAATACATACACATATATATACACATATATATATACACACACATATATACACGCACAGATATATACACACACATATATATACACACACACACATATATATATATACACACACACACACACATATATATATATATATATATATAAATATAAAAAAAAAAATATTGAAAAATATTGTTTTATGTTATGTTATATTTATGACTTAAAGTGATATTATCAGGTATAGAGCGTATGTAAATTTAAAAGAGGATATTGAGGTCAACAACCATCGGTGACAGGCTGTTTCATGCTTAAAGGCTATCGCCGGCTTGGCAATGGCTTTTAAGCATGAATCTGAATGGCCCCAATGCGCACCTAGGTGTCAAAGTCTCTTTATCTCTCTCTCTGTCTCTCTCTCCCTCTCTCTCTGTCTCTCTCCCTATATATATATATATATATATATATATATATATATATATATATATATATATATATATATATATATATATGTATGTATGTATGCGGCACTTAGTTGAAACTGGTCAATATCTGTGATATAAATATATACGGTTGCATGGTTAGTAGTTTGTAAACCCGGGTTTCACGCTTTCGCGATCTTCACACAAACTGGTTTATTTTTTTAAAAGTGGATCTATATATTCTTATTTGTGTTTGTTTGGGTCTGGTGGAGTGGAAAAATATATCTTCTATGTTTGTTTGCATGACACATATTCATAGGCACACACATGCATACAGACGTATACATGTTAGTTCGTACATATATTCACAATCTTGTACTAACATACATACATACACAGTTTGTCTGAACTTCCCGACAGCGTGAAAATTAGGATTACAAACTACTATACATGCAACCCTTTATATATATATATATATATATATATATATATATGTGTGTGTGTGTGTGTGTGTGTGAGTGTGTGTGTGTGCTTATGTATATCAAGAAGAGATTTGTGGAAATTTAAGTCAAAATGGAAAAATTTGTCTTACATTTCCCCAATATATATACAGTGTAACCCGAATATAAGAGACCCGGATATAAGAAAGCCTGATATAAGAGAAACCCGGATATAATAGAGATTTTCTCTGGTCCCAAATTAGAGCCATACTTACCTAAACAAAATAGACCAAACCCGGATATAAGATAAACCCGGATATAAGAGACCTCTTCTCCGGTCCCGACAACTCTCTTATATCCGGGTTACACTATATATATATATGTATATATATATATATATTGGTTTTTTTTAGCTTTCTCAGATTTCCAAGACGAACTCTGTACACACAGGGGACGATGAGTCAGACGACCTATATTTTCGTCTGCCAAAATAGTCTATTCCCCATATGAGGTGATTCGGATTTTATTATTTATTAATAATTATCGCTCTATTATTTTCTAGGATCCAATTGGATTAAATACCAACGGATCTGTTAACTTTACGATATATATATATATATATATATATATATATATATATATATATATATATATATATATATAATAGCTGGCCACTCGTATTCAAGGATATCAGTCTACTAGGATGGTTAGCTCATCCCTATTGCAGTCGCTTGCACAGACACATTCATGTTTGTTCAACACTCACAGAGCCAACCTGTGGTTTATACTGTAACTATACTGATCATATAAATCCTTGAGCGAAGTGAGTTCGCCATTAATTACATTAACTTTATTGAATTATTCTTTGAATGCCTATTTTACAATATTAATTAAGCTGCATTATTTGATATAATAATAATAATAATAAATTTTTATCATAGACGTTATATTTAGTGGGTTCACTAAATATTCGACTTACTTGCTTTATCAAGATGGCTGCCTGTGGTCAAACTGGTAGCGGCACGTCCCATATACAGAACAAATTTAGCTAAAGAGAAAAGGCAAATAGGTTCGTTTAATGTCGGTGGGGAGCATTATTTTTCTTTCTTATGGCTTCTCGAGCTGATTGTTGACAATTTCACTTTTCTTATAAATATTTCTTACTATATATCCGATGCGATGAGAACGAAATTAATATATAAATTCCAAGGTTCACAGCATTAATCCAAAAGAGGGCTTGATACCGATAGTAGAGCGATAATTATTTATTTATTATAATTTTATCATATAGACAAAACCATTTTACTCATTACAAAGATGCAACTTCGTTTCAGTGCATTTCAACTGCACTTCGACGGGTGCAAGTCGAAGATAACCATTTTCGTCTCTCACCCGTCGAATTGCAGTTGAAGTACACTGAAATCAAGTTGCATCTTTGTAGTGAGTAAAATGGTTTTGTCTATATGATAAAAATTATAATATATATATATATATATATATATATATATATATATATATATATATATATATATATATTATAATTTTTATCATATAGACATCCTAAAAAGTTAATGGTTACTCTATGGTCGTCATTCATTATTCATTCTTGCCTCAAAGGAAAGCTATAACAGCAACGGCGTATTGTCGAGAACTTGAGTGTATGCAGGAAAATTTGAAAAAGAAACATCCTAGATAAGTAAATAGGGATGAACCAATTTGGCTGCACAACAACGCACGGCCACACGCTTCTCAATCTACTGTAGAGAAGCTGCATAGCCTGAATTATCCTTCATCCTCTATATTCACCTGACAGCTCTCCTACTGATTATCATGCATTTAAGGACCTTGAGCTTTTGAGTCATTCATCAGTATGGTGCCTATTTCAACTAGATACAAGGTAACCAAAAAAGTTCTGTCCGTTTTTAAACGAAAAAAAGAAAACACTTCACAGTATGTGTAACTTATATTTAGTCTTCGAAGTAATCGCCAGCGGCATCCAGCACCTTCTGCCAACGTGTCTCCAGCTGTTCAATGCCCTTGCGGTAGAACTCGGAGGTGGGGGAGTTGACACAAAGCAGTCCGTGAGGGCTTTGCGCAAGTCTGCTTCATTGGTGAAGGATTTCCTACGAAGATGATTATCCAGGGAGTGGAAGAGGTGGTAATCGGATGGCGCAAGGTCAGGTGAATAAGGTGGATGGCACAAAGTCTCCCACCCAAGTTGCTGTATGGTATCCCTGACCACTCGCGCGACATGCGGCCTGGCGTTGTCATGGAGGAAAAGCACACCTTTGCGATTCACCAATGCTGGCTCCTTCTGGCGCACACGTTTCAATTGCTGCGAGTATAGGTCTCCAGTGACCGTTTGGCCCGTTGGTAGCAGTTCATAATGAACCACTTGACGACCTGTCCACCAGACACAAAGCATAATCTTGCGTGGGTGCATAGGCGGTCTTGCGGTGTGAGGGACAGCATCCTGAAGAGACAACCAATGTCTGGAACGCTTGGGAGTTTCGTACAGAACCCACTTTTCATCACTGGTAAGCACTCGATTGAATAATGATGCGGTACGGTGGCGAGAAAGCAGCGATACCCAGGCTGCCACTCGTTGTGCGTTGTGGACCTCCAACAGCGTACGTCTTACCTAGGCGGTGCAGGTGAAGTCTAACTGTTTCATGTTGAACTGTCTTGCAAGTTCACTACCCGTTAGACTACTGTCCTCTTCAATGGCCGCCTTCAGGACTCCGTCGTTCAAGACATGTGGTCGTCCACTGCGAGGCTCATCATAGAGAGACAAATCTCCCGACTTGAATTTTCGAAACCAACGCCTTGCAGTTCGTTCATCCACAGCACTATCCCCAAACGCTTGACATATGCGGCGACTTGATGCAGCTGCTGATAATCCCACTTTGAAGTCGTAAAGCAAACAGCCCCGAACGAAATCTCTAGATACTTCCATCCTTCTACCAGCTGTCCGGCTTATAACTGATGGCCGGGCACGGTGCGCGTGTTTTTTTATAATTTCTGATGTTCCTACTTCCGGCTGTCCGAATTTGTAAACAATTGCTACACGCATTTCGTATATATTTCAACTTCATTCAATGACTAATCAAAAAACTGACAAAACTTTTTTGGTTACCTTGTACATTGGTTATCTAACATTTCAGTAGCGTTTTATTCATTTTCTATAAAGTCCGCCATTTCATGCGTGACAACCCAATATATATATATATATATATATATATATATATATATATATATATATATATATATATATATATATATATATATATACACATATTTACATATAGTAAAAATACAGGGTGTCCATAAAGTTCGTGTGAACTTTAAAAAATTATAACTTTATTTGTATTTGCGATAGAAATAATTTGTAAAAAAGATTATAAAGAAGTAAACCTATTTTTTTCAAGATTTTATTGAAATTTTATTTAAGTTTCCACATGTCCTCCATCATTAGCAATACAAAGGGTCATACGATTTTGCAGTTCACGGAAAACATTTGCCAACTGATTTACAGTATTGCCTGTAATCACATTAGTTATTTTAGCTATACTTAAAACTAAGTACATTAAACTTTATAACATTTTTACAGATTATTTCTAACCGCAATAGAAATAAAGTTATATTTTTATAATTTTATAACTTTATGGACACCCTGTGTAAGCTAAAGCTTAAAATAAGTTAGAAGCTTAAAATAAACTGAGTTTCATAATATTTATCTATCTATCTATCTATCTATCTATATATATATATATATATATATATATATATATATATATATATATATATATATATATATATATATGATGAAAATGTGGAAAAGACAAAGCAAAATCCGAATATGTGATTTTACTGTTTTTTTTATTTTGTTTTTGTTTTTGTTATTCTGTCGACCTCAGACGTTTCGGTCAAATAGATCTTCTTCAGGACATGGTTAATGGAGACATATTTATATTAGATTTAAGTTAGATGAAGAGACGATATATACAGGACTATTCAGAAACAGAAAAACTGAAATTCTAAAGTCAGAGTATTCTTTCTTGGAGTTGGATACGCTGGCGCCACGTGGGCGGCGCTGCGAAAACCTGCTCCCAGGGAAGAGATTTTATCCTAAGTGGAAAGTGGGGGGGGACCTATTTAAAACTATAGCTTATCGGTACGTTTGTCAAGCATTAATCTTGCTAGAAAACTTGATATGTTAAAGAAACCTTGTCGGGTGTTTATTGTGTGTGAGGTGGCTATCATGCCAGCCTAGTAAATCTGCCTAAGGTTTTTATTGTGGATATATTTTAAAATCTTCACAGAGTCGAAATCAAAATTGTGATCAGATTTGGCTATGTGTACAAACAAAGCACTACTTAAATTACCGAGGCGAATATCTCGTTTATGTTCGGAAATGCGAGATTTCAAGGACCTCCCTGTCTCGCCTACATAACTCAAGTTGCAGTCTCTGCATGGCACCTGATAGACGCAAGCATCGGATGTAATATGCTGTCTGCTGGTATTATTTAATATACTGCGGATAGTTTTAGTGGGTAATGTAGTGGTTTTAATTTTTAGCGCGTTTAGATTGTTGGAGATGTGTTCGGTCAGAGGGTTACGGCAGAATAACAAAAACAAAGACAAAATAAAAAAAAAACAGTAAACACACATATTCGGATTTTGCTTTGTCTTTTCCACATTTTCAACATACCATCGGATCTACATCCACACATTTGCTTACATATATATATATATATACATATATATATATATATGTGTGTGTGTGTGTGTGTTCATATCATACCGGTGCCTACCACTTTGTAACGGATGTGGTTATTAAAGAATTGTGAGTAAGATAGTTGAAAACTCTCAAAATTAATTTAATTCACCATGTGAAGGATATATATATATATATATATATATATATATATATATATATATATATATATATATATATATATATATATATACAGAAGAACATAGCTCACAAAAGAAAAGAAAGAGAAAATTATATTTACGCGTACCCTCTATAAAAAGGAAAGAAAAACATTCATTAGATCAGTGGTAGTGTGTATGTTTGCCATGTGCTTTATTGAAAGTAAGCAGTCGGCTTGCCCGCGATGTGTCTACCTGAAAGTGAAAACTGGACATCGTCCTGTACACGTCATATTCTGTGCCTGAGAGAGCAAGAAAGGGAGAGTGTGTCTTATACTTTTATAACATTGATTGTCACGGCACCTATCGGCGTTCAGCGAAGCCTACGGGCAGACAAGTTGAATTTGGTTTGGTTTGTTTTACAGCATATCAACTTCAAGAGGTTATTTGATGCCTACAATAATTTTATTGCTGGTAATATTTTTGTTTAAAAATGTATTGCTGGTAATTTCTTTTTCAAAAAGTGTACTGCTGGTAATAATGTATTGCTAATAATTTTTTATTCAAAAATTCATTAATGGTAAAAAAATTTTACAACAATGCATTGCTGGTAATACAACCTATTTTTACACGTTTTGACCCCAGTTTGGGGGTTAACTATTTGGCCATAGCTGCGACCCTAACAGTTGCTACCACTCCGGGACAGGGTGGACCTGGGAACACCAGCAATTAAGAGGTGGTTCCACACGATAGACACAAGACTAATCAGAAATTAGAATTTCAGTTGTTCTGTTTCTGATTAGTCATGTGTCTATCGTCCTTTCATGTTGACTTAAATATCGTCTAATCCTAAGTATGTTTCTAATAACTATGTCCTGAAGATGGTCTACTAGACCGAAACGTCTGACGTCGATAATAAAACAAAATTAAAACAGTAAACTTGCATATTCGGATTTTGTTTTGTCTTTTCCATATTTTCCATCACATATATATATATATGTATATATAAGTTAGTGTTTATTAGTGTTTAAAAAAATAAAGCGTTAAGAGGTCATAAGAGAAAAATCGCCTGAGGATACCGTAAGGTTGAAACCAATGTAGCGGATTCAACTGATCTCCAGAATTTTAAAAGTATATATATATATATATGTATGTATGTATGTATGTATGTATATGTATATATATATATATATATATATATATATATATATATATGGTCATTTCCCACCTGATGAAACGTTAATAATTTTTTAACGTTGAAACAAGATGTACAGTTTTGTAGTGGGTATGTACACGTTCTAATGTAACAGTGCATAATAAATGAAGAGTATATATATATATATATATATATATATATATATATATATATATATATATGGGGGTGCACGTGTGTGTGTGTACGCGTACTGAGAACTATTTAATATGCTTAACTTAGACTTGCCCCAGCCAGGAATAATGAACTATGAATCATGCAATGAAAAACTGTTCGGCGTGCCCGTTGTCCATCGCGCTGAGATCGGCTCCCAACACAACAATACAAACGCAGTCGCCCACACCTCAATGCGCGTGTGCCTGTGTGTATTTATTGACAGAAACGATATCTGTGTAAAATTCAAAGGAGATGAGGTCAAAGAGAAACAAATTTATGTAAATCCCTCATTTAATGTTTTTGAAATTGTAGCCCCACTCTTCCAAGCTTCAAAATAATAAATAATTAATGACTCATTTGTTGGCTAATGACCAAATTCGATTCGTTTATTTTACCTTTCACTTACACTTTGTCAAATTCGGAATTATGGAATCTATGGACCTCGGCGAGACAGACATGATTTTCGAACTATTATATATATATATATATATATATATATATATATATATATATATATATATATATATATAGGGTGCGATGTGTAAATTGTCGCGATGTGTATGTTGAGACGAATGCAGAGAAGTGGTGCACAAAATGTCACAAGGTGCCCAATCTACCCTCCACAGGTTTTGAATATTAAAACTCTGAATCCATCTACGAGACGGACAAATCTGCATTAAAAAAACAATATATATATATATATATATATATATATATATATATATATATATATATATATATATATATATATATATATAATATAAAAGATTCAAACACTAAAATTCCATGGGTATACTTATTACATTGGAATCGTAAATCACGATACAATTCATCAGTCCTACAAATTCAAAAAGAAATCGGAAAATATAACTCCGGGTATAAAAAAACAAAATTTTAGCGAGAGTGTATGCGTGGGAGTGGGAAACAAGTGTGAGAGGGAAATGTATGAAAGCTCTAGAGAGTGGTGTAACAGAAGAAAGAAGAACGGGAAAGGCCTTAAGGTGAAGGTGGGGATTCAAATTTAACAGAGAGAAGTTTTAAAGGGAACGATTTCTTTTTGAATTTGTAGGTCTGATGAATTGGATGGTGATTACGATTCCAATGTAATAAATTATAACCATGGAATATTAGTGTTTGAGCCTTTTATATTATATTCTTACTCTGTCCTGGACATTGAGTTCTACCTGGATTCTATCCTCTTGGATATATATATATATTACATGAATCATTCATACAAAAAGCAGATAGTGAAGTTAATGATATAAATGGCAAGAATCACTCGCGCAAACAATTTTTAATAAAATACATTAACCTCGAACCCGTTGATGAATGTTATGATCCCTGTTTATAAATTCCAGTTGTATAAGGTTTTTTTTTACTACAAGCTTTCGATTGTTCATACAATCATCGTCAGGTATAGAAATAGATATATCTTTTTTACATCCAGGTAATAATAGGACAACGAAAGTTAAGATGTACTCCGAAATAGGTTTTTTGGAAATGTGTTATTGTTAACTGTGAAAAATGGGGTGGGGGTGCGGTCGCAACGCTGAGGTTGAATTTTTTTTTAATTTTTGAATTGTGCGTTTTTTACTAATATAGTAATATGAGAATTCTTTTGTTGAAGTAGTTTTTTTTCCCAGTCAATATGGCATGAACTAAATTGTTCAATAAATAGAGGAATGCCACCGTTATTATAAGAAATTTGCACATCGGATCAGTTATTTTAATATCAAGTATACTTGATATATATATATATATATATGTGTGTGTGTGTGTGTGTGTGTGTGTGTGTGTGTGTGTGTGTGTGTGTGTGTGTGTGTATATATATACAGTGTAACCCGGATATAAAAGACCCAGATATAAGAGAAACCGGATATAAGAGAGATTTTATCTGGTACCAAATTAGAGCCTGTCTTAACAAAACAAAATAGACCCAACCCGGATATAAGAGAAACCCGGATATAAAATACTTCTTCTCCGGTCCCGACAACTCTCTTATATCCGGGTTACACTGTATATAAGAGTGAACACTGAGGTAAAAACCGAGTGGCGACGGTCTGTTTCGATGATTGGACGCAATCTTCAGCCCATGGAATATAATGTCGTCATTCGGTGTTAAGTTCAATCTACTCTATCCCACACACGTTATATCCCTGATATTGAGCAAGTTCATCCATAAATATAGCATATCTTAAAACTAGCTGCCACCAAAGAAAATGAATTTTAAACAATAATTAATCTTTCTTGAAGCTTTAATTTTACATTTAATTTCAAACTAATCGATTAAATTTAATATTTACAATAAGCAAACTGATTTCTTGCATTTAAAAAATAATTTAAATTGACCGGAATTAGTTTATTTTTATTTTTGTTTATATCCCTGGAAGATTGCTGTTTTTAGCCATTTTTAGCGGTTTGCCAGTACAATGTCCTTCTCTTTACTGAAACAACTTCCAAAAATAAAATATAATTTATGAAGCTTTATTTGAGGAATATTAACTGATTTAAATTTTAATTAATATGATTTGAAACAAATATTAATTACTTTTAAACTTATATAACGCAAAAATGGATTTTTAACAGACTTCGGTGTTTATTTAAGCTGCTGACAGGTTGACAGCTTGATTGACAGCCGAAAGTTTTTCAATTTGTTTTTTCTACGAGGGACATATCTGTAAAATTTACATATGGAATATAACGTGAGCGCGTTTTTTCATATAATTTTTAACTGCCCAGTTATATTAAATATTTAGGAAAATATTCGCCGTAATTTAATGCCAAATTATGTAAATTCAATAAAATAGAACATTACGGAGAACAATAATTCTTACTAGCGAAATGCAACTTTTTATATGTAGTGTGCGATGCGTAAATTGTCGACATTTTATATTTTTCATTTCACGTATCCATGTTGTTTGTTTTTGATTTTGTCAACTGCCCTGTATAGTAGGCTTCAGTTGGGCACCGTATGGGGAAAACAGCGTCATGACACACATCACTCCGCCAGAAATTTGGAAAAGGCATGCTGTACTGCTTGGCATTCGCGCCGGAATTTCCAGTACAAACATTTCAGAGAGGACAATGCAGTGAAGTCGGGAAGAGTCGGATCAACATCATAGCGTATCGAGTGATCACTTAGTCATGGCGACGTTATGCGTCCATTCATCTTCCCATAGGGGATTAGAATCAACATAGAGGCCTACATCAAGAGGGTCAAGAGGGTGGTTGCTGGAAGAACCTATGTCTGGCACCAGCACTCTGCACCATGCCACACACGCAGGAGAACACAGTCATAGCTGTCAGATTTCTGCAACCACATAACCGCTTACATTTGACCAGACTGCAAACCCCTTTAATACTATATGTAAGGAACAGTTGAGCGAGAGACTAACAAAACTCCTTGTAACGACAAAGATGAACTGAAGGCAAGGATTATGGTAGCAGTCACTAACTTAAACAAAGAGAAGGTCCAGACCGATAACATCAGGAAGTCTGCTTCCTGACAAATCAAGCATGGTGAAATTCGAACGCGGGACTCATAGTCAGAAAGCGAACGTTCTAAGCCTCGATCTTTTCATGGCAATTGTTCTGATGATGATTGACTGCACGAATTAAAGCGTACTACTAGATTGGCAACTAGGTCTCACCGTTTTACTTCTGCCGTTATTGAAGCCATACACGTAACAAATGTCTCGAGCTGCTTTGGCAGCATTGTGACCTTGATTAAAAGCATCAAGAAGATGGCGAACATGCTCAATCGTGTATACTTCAAAGATGTCTAATCTGAAATAAAATTTCAATAAGGTTAGTGTTATGGTCCATGTTAGGACCAAGGAAGAACAACACGAACACAAGAGAAGAAATAACGAAGATATATATACACGGAATAATAATACAAGATGTGGAAGGTGTTAGTATGACTGTCAGTCTGGTTTGGAGTGAACTACTATCGGTTCGACTCAATTCGTCTCTCTCTCTCTCTCTCTCTCTCTTTCTTGAGAGGCGTAGTATACATAGTGTTAGGAAGAGTTCATTCTGTAGTTATAGGTAAGGACCCATAACAGTTAGAGAACAGTTTCACAGGATGGACAGAATTACTAAGAAGCAAAAAATGCTACGAAAGATTATTCTTTAGATCATTCACAGAACATAAGAAAGAATGAAAGAATATAAGTAACAACCTATTATATATATATATATATATATATATATATATATATATATATATATATATATATATATATATGGTAAAGGAATACATTCACGAGTAACCTGGCTGCAATGGAGGGGCGCTGGAGTGTGTTTCTCTCGGTCAATGCGTGTGGCACACATGTGCCGTGTTTCTGGACCTTACTAAGTGAATGAAGATGATGAGTGACGGTAAGATGAGAGCTTGCCATCTTCTGAGCCAAGTCCCTAGGGTCCTGGCACGTGTAATTGATTCGCATCAAACTAAACAGGCCGGCCCGTACGCGGAGGTTATGTGAGTTCGATCTTACCCTCCTTCAAACGGGAAAACCATTTCTGTGACATTCTATAGGTAATGAAGCCATCTCCGTACAAAACACAAATGTTTCGAACAACTTTCGCAGCTTTGTGACCTAGATTAAAAGCAACGAGATGTCGAACGTGCTAATACTGGTCTACTTGGCATTTCATATTAAAGGATTGACTAATCTGAAATAAAATTTAAATATATTTAAGTAACAATCTAATATATATATATATATATACATAAAAAATATATATATATACATATATATATACATACATATATATATACAAATATATACATATATATACATATATACATATATATATACATATACATACATGTATATATATATATATATATATATATATATATATATATATATATATATATATATATATATATAAGGACATCAATTTTTTTCTACAACCCGAATTTTCCGGATTTTGCATTGAGCGCTTTTTTGGATTGCATCTTCTTAAACGCGGCTGTTTACAGTCTCTTGTTGGAATATATTATTTTATATTGTATTCTAAAGCGATATATATATATATATATATATATATATATATATATATATATATATATATATATATATATATGTATATATATATATATATATATATATATATATATATATATATATATATATATATATATATAGGGCGTCATCGGAATAAATTTTTCAATTATTTCCTTAAGGACGAAACGCTTTTAGATAATTTTTTTCCACGATGTCATTGATTTTCCGAATATTGTTTTAACATAGAAAAATTTGCAAATTTTTCCTTTAGCTTTGATCTTCAAAAATGTAAATGCAACTTAAATCATTATCTTATATTTTCGTCATTCCTTTTCTTTTATTGTTCTTACACCGTAATAATGTTTTTCTTTTCCTAATATTCTTTCACAGTCGGTAAACCCCTTGCTTGAAGTGAAATGATTAGCAACAAAACATTAATTTGGCGCTAAGTCAATATTCAAAACGTACCACAATTTATGGCTTTCGAATGATGTGTACGAAGCCATTGGCTTTGAAAAATATTTACTGATTCTCATAATGAAATGTCATTATTATTATTATTATTATTATTAATAATAGTTGTCGTAGTAGTAGTGGTAGTTGCTTGCATCTTAATTTTCCAAATGCCTTTATTATTGTTACTTTAACCTAACTATCAATCGTTTTCGATTTGCTATATACGCATTGCTGTTGAACGATGGCTGGAGTAACATTGCGATAAAAAGCCGCTGACAGGGTAAGATTTAACTACAGGGTGCGGCTGGTATTTGAGGACATACAGATGTAAGATTAATACTGCTTCCCACTAACTTCTAATACTTTTATTTTTCAGAAATCAAGAATGGCAAACCCTATGATAACAAATGAAATGAAAAGGCAATGCTGTGATTGTGGCATTAAAGGCTGATCATAGCGATTTGCATATTGCACGTTTCCTCAGAAAGAATGGATGGCTGACCATTTGTACGACCACATCACATCCAACATTTGATCTCCTAACTCTCGAGATCTCAATCCACTAGACTATTATGTGTGGAGCGTTGTTGAGAAGGCGGTTAATAAACAGCCTCATAACACCAAAGAGGCTTTTAAAGCTGCAATAGTTCAAGTAATGTCTGATATAAATAAGGACCAATTCCTCAGAATTTTCAGCCGATTTCGACATCGTGTAGAGACAGTTATTGATGCTAGTGGTAGTTTTATTGAATAAAATTAAATAATAGTTAGCTAAATTTCAAGTTTGCTTGTTTGTAATCAAATATAATTACAGTGTAACCCAGATATAAGAGAAACCCGGATATAAGAGAGATTTTCTCTGCTCCCAAATTAGAGCCTGTGTTAATGTATATATAATAGACCAAACCCGGATATAAGAGACTTATTTTCCGGTCCCAACAACTCTCTTATATCCGGGTTACACTGTATATTCATTTGTTAAGCAAGTTTTTGCTCATCCATAAAATATGTCCTCAAATAGCAGCCGCACCCTGGATATATTTATCATAATTAATTGCAATATGTTTGATAAAACTTCGTCTAATAGAATGTAAACATAATATTTCACGTTTGGCACACGGCCGCGATCAGAGAGAGTATTCTAAAGAATAAAGTCGTTAACACTGGCGACACTTACAAAATCAATACAAGTGCTTATATCTTATGTTTTAAAAGATACTTTCTGGATTATACTACGTTTGGTACACTATGACGAAAAATGAGCACTTTGTGTGAAATAAACTCATTAGCATTGAATTACAAGACGACCTTGACAATCACTTGTCTCCGGCATCTAAAATAATGTTTGGTTGTGGCTTAATAGAAACGAAAGAATCCCTTGCCTCAAGCCCTTAACTAACCCAGAAAAAAATCTCATTGCTGAAATCGGATTAAGGTTTTTGCTGACCTATAAAACACATGTTTTATGGCGGTAGATTTTGGATAGCGCTCGTTGCAAACAAGCCTCAAGCTATCAGAATAATTGGTCCCCAGCCATAGAGTCTTCGAAGAAACGAATTCCCTGTTGTTATGTTAAAATTGTTCCAGGTTGTCTGAAACCTAAAGTTTGTTTATTTTGATTATTCCATGTAATTTTGACAATGAGTCTTGGGCTTTTATTGTTTTTAAAAACACACTTCAAGACGCGTCTATTTTTAATACAGTGTAACCGGGATATAAGAGAGTTGTCGGGGCCGGAGAAGAAGTCTCTTATAGCCGGGTTACACTGTATTTCCATTAGTTTATGAGAATTTTCAGATTTTTGTTCATTTTTTGACAACATTTAATATTCAAAATCCATTAAAATGTTGATGAAAAGCAATAAAAATATTTTAGGAAATATATATATACATAAATATATATATTTTCATATATATATATTTTTTCATATATATATATATACAGTGTAACCCGGATATAAGAGACCCGGATATAAGATAAACCCGGATATAAGAGAGATTTTCTCTGGTCCCAAATTAGAGCCATACTTACCTAAACAAAATAGACCAAACCCGAATATAAGAGAAACCCGGATATAAGAGACTTCTTCTCCGGTCCCGACAACTCTTTTATATCCGGGTTACACTATATATATATATATTTTCATATATATATATATATATTTTCATATATATATATATTCATATATATATTTATATATATATTTTCATATATATATTTTCATATATATATATATATATATATATATATATATATATATATATATATATATGTATATATATTTTCACATATATATATATATATATTAATATATATATATATATATATTCATATATATTCATATATAGAGATATATATTTACATATATATATATTTTCATATATACATATACATATATATACATATATATATATACATATACATATATATATATATATATATATATATATATATATATATATATATATATATATATATATATATTGCAAGTGTATAAAAGTTCATTAAAATGATGAAAAAGAATATTTGAAAAACAAGAGGAAAATTTATTTAATTGACACTATTTTAACGGGTTGCAAAAATATTGCCACCATGAAATGACAATATCGTAATGCAATCCGATTAAAAACGACAGCTAAACCGGTTTATCGAACCTCTATAATCAAAGAAGATTGAGAATTAAAAATTTGCCCAACAACAAAAAATAAACGTAGGACCAAATGCTATAAACAAAAAAAAATAGCTGACACTTACAGGCTAATTACATTTAAACGGACCACATTCTCATTCGACTTACAGAAAGGTGGCTGCTAGGTCTTCATATATGCAGATTCATATACTTTCATATTGCATTCCGAATTTGTCTCGCTCAGTACTGAAAATATTTCCTGTCTATAAAACCTGGACTATTGCTGGTTTTTAATCAAATGCTCATCTATCGCCGAACTAGATGTATTCACGCTCCTATGCAAATTATCCAGCTGTGTCTTTTCTATAAATATTTTCATGGTAATTGGTCTAATAGGCTTTATTCTTTGGCACCTCGACTTTACGAATTTAATCGCAGTACTAGATTGACAGGTATGTCTCATCATTTTACAGTTGAAATGGCTAGATGTAACCGTAGAGTCTATTCTAACAATTTCTTCTCTGGCACAACTTGTTTATAGACCTCGCTTCTAGCTGTTGATCTTCCAAAATTCAACCGTCCTGGGTAAGACGTTAAACTACGTCCAGCAGCAAGGCCTTTGATCAGGAGGTTTTGAGGAGCATGAAAACTCCTCTTAATTGCTGGTGTTCCCAGGTCCACCCTGAGCCGGGGCGGTAGCACCTGTTTGGGTCGCAGCTATGGGAAATAGTTAACTATTACCAGCAATACTTTTTTTTGAAAAAATTATTACCAGCAATACAATTTTGAAGGAAAAATATTACCAGAAACAGATTTTTGACAAAACAAAATTTTTACCAGCAATAAAAATTTTTTGTCGGCATTAGATAACCCATTGAGGTTGATATACCGTAAAACAAAATAAACCAAACCAAACCAAAATTTAAAAGCAATTTTTCTCACTCCTTGATAATGTTTTCTTTTTCTCATATTCTTTCACGCTCTTGTAACTCTTTCGTGCTTTTTTTTTTACTAATTACATTTTTACTAACAAGGCCCAAGAGCCACTAAAGGTAGAGGTTTACTGTGTAGATTTGTATTTCTGTAAAAGCCGGTGAGATATCAGAAAAGTTAGACAGATAATTCCAGATTTGAAGAGTTCAGGATTTAATTAGCGAATAAAATTTCAGCGTTCTGGCGGAGCCATTACGAATATAAAGTTGAAGTAGAAATTAGAAAGAACCGGAAACCCAATCCTAAACAGGAAACAAGGGATAAACCTCTACTCCTGTTCAAAAAACCGAGGAGGTGTGTGAACCATAAGTTTTATCTCAATAGCTTCTTCTCTCGCACTTCTTGCTTGTAGGACTCTTCTGGCTTTTTCATTTTCAGTCAACTTTGATCTTTAAAAGTTTAACTGCAATACAAATTCTCATCTACTTTATTCCTAATCCCTACACTTCAGTCGTTCCATCTCCTTAAGTATATTTTCTTTTCCTCGTAATTCTTTCACGCCCAGTAACCCCATTCGTCTTATTGGCTGTATTGAATTACTTGGAGTAAAATGATTAAAAAAATAATTATGGATTTTACTTTGACAAAACATTCGGGATACATAATAAACTATATTTTCCTGTGCAATACTATTTAATATTTCAACCTAAAAATGTATATTTATTTTATTCGGTAATAAAGAGTGCCAGAGAAAAGCGAATAACAACGAAAATTGCAATATGAGCTCTGGTAAAAAACATGCAATGATAACTGTTGTGGATTCCGAGAAAGGAATCCTGCACGAATAAATAAACAACGCCAGTAATTGAGATAGAAAAATAAGTGTATTAAACGTAAGAATACAGACTTGAAGTGAAGATTACTAGTCCAGGGATGCGGGTTAGTAGAAAGTATATGTACAAGTCTCTGTAAGTGAAGCCGTAATTATCTCTCTCGCTGGACTCTCGTATAACTCTCTGTGAACACCCTGTGTACTGTCTCCGTATCTCTCACCCTGACTCAACGTATCTCCACCCGCAGGTATTCTCTCTGTCAGTATAAGTATACTTTGGACGAGTCCATCTTGTGTAAAAGGGTCTGCCCTACAACAATAACAGCAAAGGTTGCAATATGAGCACTAATAAAAAATGGTTGCTGAAGACATTAGGTTTATAATATCCATAAATTCACTCACATATGTCAGTGGATAAAGGGATTAGTTATATCCAGTGACAGGACCCAAAGAGTTGTAAAATACCTGGTTAAGGCGGCGGAGAACTTGGAGAGTTGAATTAACAGGAGATAACTAACATCCATTAGACATGGCATGTGAAACTACCCCAGCGAGTGAAATAAATGGTTATGTTCGACTTTGCAACCACCTGATGAAGGCCGGTGCGTACAACGGCCGAAACGTTGTGATAAATATGGCGACAAAGATGAGGACAATAGTCCGATTAATGTAAACAATGTACATAATACATCATCTAAAAAATATAGACAGATACTGAAAGGCCGAAACGTTGTAATAAATATGGCGACAAAGATGAGGACAATAGTCCGAATAATGTAAATAATGTACATAATACCTCATCTCAGAAATATAGACGGATACTGAAAGGCCGAAACGTTGTAATAAATATGGTGATAAAGATGAGGACAATAGTCCGAATAATGTAAATAATGTACATAATACCTCATCTCATAAATATAGACAGATACTGAAAGGCCGAAACGTTGTAATAAATATGGTGATAAAGATGAAGACAATAGTCCGAATAATGTAAATAATGTACATAATACCTCATCTCATAAATATAGACAGATACTGAAAGGCCGAAACGTTGTAATAAATATGGCGACAAAGATGAGGACAATAGTCCGAATAATGTAAATAGTGTACATAATACCTCATCTCAGAAATATAGACGGATACTGAAAGGCCGAAACGTTGTAACAAATATGGTGATAAAGATGAGGACAATAGTCCGAATAATGTAAATAATGTACATAATACCTCATCTCAAAAATATAGACAGTTAGTATGTTCTCTATCGTAACTTGGTTTTATTGAAAAATCAAAGAATTTATCCTGGAGTTGATTTTTTGATCATTACAATTGCTAAAGTTGAAAGCCGAATCAAAATACTTCTCTAATTCAAAAGTTCGTTTTACAAAAGCAAAAAAGCAAGAAACTCCAGTTTTATTGCCCTGTTTAGGGTTAAAATAATTTTAAAACACCCTTGCAAATATTGGCTAGTACATTTGGCCCGAAATGATATTTAAATTGACAAATTATCGAGTTTGTAAGATGTACAGGCAGAATATCCTTCTGGGCAAGTTTCAACATTAGTCAGACAACAAGAAAAAAACAATCATTTTCAAAAGGTGGGTGTGTAGTATGGATAATCACTCCTTATGCGTATTTGGTATTTAAGTCTACCTCGGACACACTCAGGTTCTGAGTCTCCTCTGGGGATTGTAGACAGCTACCCAACCCCGTGTATATGGGTGTCTTCGGCGGGTTTTTACCCGATTCTACGGGCTAGGTTCACCCTACATTAAATTCGGCCTTGTGTCATATCTGACCGAGTGGGGAGGTTAGTGAATGTTTTCTAAGTCGAATAAAGCTTCAGATAATTTATACCTGCGTCCGTTTGGTTTGGTTTGGTTTGGTTTGCTTTGCTTTGCTTTGTTTTACGGCATATCAACCTCAATGGGTTATTTAATGCCGACGACATGTTTTTTTCTTGGTAATATTTTCGATTTGTCAAAAATCTATTTCTGTTAATATTTTTTTCCTCATAAACGTATAGCTGGTAATATTATTTTTTCAAAAACGTATAGCTGAGAATATTATTGTTTAAAAAACGTATAGCTGGCAACGCTATTTTTTCAAAAACGTATAGCTGGTAATACTACTTTTTCAAAAACGTATAGCTGGCAACACTATTTTTTCAAAAACGTATAGCTGGTAATATTATTGTTTCAAAAACGTATAGCTGGCAACACTATTTTTTCAAAAACGTATAGCTGGTAATATTATTTTTTCAAAAACGTATAGCTGGCAACACTATTTTTTCAAAAACGTATAGCTGGGAATATTATTGTTTCAAAAACGCATAGCTGGCAACACTATTTTTTCAAAAACGCATAGCTAGTAATATTATTTTTTTCAAAAACGTATAGCTGGGAATATTATTGTTTCAAAAACGTATAGCTGGCAACGCTATTTTTTCAAAAACGTATAGCTGGTAATATTATTTTTTCAAAAACGTATAGCTGGCAACACTATTTTTTCAAAAACGTATAGCTGGTAATACTACTTTTTCAAAAACGTATAGCTGGCAACACTATTTTTTCAAAAACGTATAGCTGGTAATATTATTGTTTCAAAAACGCATAGCTGGCAACACTATTTTTTCAAAAACGCATAGCTAGTAATATTATTTTTTTCAAAAACGTATAGCTGGGAATATTATTGTTTCAAAAACGTATAGCTGGCAACGCTATTTTTTCAAAAACGTATAGCTGGTAATATTATTTTTTCAAAAACGTATAGCTGGCAACACTATTTTTTCAAAAACGTATAGCTGGTAATATTAATGTTTCAAAAACGCATAGCTGGCAACACTATTTTTTCAAAAACGCATAGCTAGTAATATTATTTTTTCAAAAACGTATATCTGGCAACACTATTTTTTCAAAAACGTATCGCTGAAAATGTATTTCTGGTAATAATTCTTGCAAAGCATTTCTGTAATTAAAACCCATTTTTACAACGCACTCTACCTCAGTTTCGGGGCCAACCATTGCCCACAGCTGGGTCCCCAAAGGTGCCACCTCCGCGGGTCAGCGTGGACCCGGAAACACCAGCAACTAACATGCGGCTCCACACCCCTCAAAACCACCCGATGAGAGGCCCCGCTGTTGCAGGCAGTTCATCGTCCCAGCCAGGACGCGGATGTAGTTTATCGTCATACCCAGGACACAGAATTAATCTATCGTCATACCCAGGACGCAGATGTATTTTATCGTCATACCCAGGACGCAGATGTAGTTTATCTTCATACCCAGGACGCTGATGTATTTTATCGTCATACCCAGGACGCAGATGTATTTTATCGTCATACCCAGGACGCAGATGAAGTTTATCGTCATACCCAGGACGCGGATGTAGTTTATCTTCATACCCAGGACGCGGATGTAGTTCATCGTCATATCCAGGACGCGGATGTACTTTATCGTCGTACCCAGGACGCAGATGTATTTTATCGTCATACCCAGGACGCAGATGTATTTTATCGTCATACTCAGGACGCGGATGTAGTTTATCGTCATACCCAGGACGCGGATGTAGTTTATCGTCATACCCAGGACACGGATGTAGTTTATCGTCATACCCAGGACGCGGATGTAGTTTATCTTCATACCCAGGACGCGGATGTAGTTTATCGTCATATCCAGGACGCGGATGTACTTTATCGTCGTACCCAGGACGCAGATGTATTTTATCATCATACCCAGGACGCGGATGTAGTTTATCGTCGTACCCAGGAGGCGGATGTACTTTATCGTTTTACCCAGGAGGCGGATGTATTTTATCGTCTTACCCAGGACGCGGATGTAGTTTATAGTCATACCCAGGACCTGCGTCCGTATTGTCACTACAGGATTTTTCTGGCAAGTTCCCCTTCCTTGTCGAAGATTTTAGTGGGCAACGTAGTAAGGGTTCAAATGTAGTGTACATAATACCTCACCTCACTCAAATATGTCTGTTTCTGTCGCTTTTTTCTCTCTTCTTATTGCAGGAACTTGTCGGGCATTCGTAGCTGTTATTAATCAGAAATACCCGCGAGGTCGGGACGAAAATTAAGTGTTTTTAAAGAAAGTCATTATTTAAAAACATTATATTATCCTTTGGGATTTAAGCTTTGGTTGGAATGCCATAAAATAGACCTCCTCGTTTTTAGAGTGTTACTTCAGTCACCGACCTAAGCTGGCAAGTGCTGTGCCGACCAACGTCCTCCACTTATTCAATCTAGCTCATTCATGGTTCTAAAATGACTTGTAAATAGAATTTCGAAATACATTTAATACCCAGAATGGAACGTTTCTGCCGGAGGCACTTTACAAATCGAAATATCTAATTTTCCGTCCCCAGAAATTGTTTCCCTGTGCCGGTGTTTCAATTCTGTTGCGTTGGGTTTAATACTGAAGACGGAATGTCTCTGAGACATGTTGCTGATTGGCTAATAGAAAAGGCACCGACAAATAAAAAAAATCAAACTGCTTTATATTTTAAAAATTAAATACGAAACTGTGTCTGGATAATTTTCTTTTTAGTTTCTTTATAACGAATGAAGAGATCATAATGATTCGACCATTCACAAGATGTAACAAAAAAAAATTACGTAATGTGCATTTCCGGTTTGGAGGCTTCTCAATATTTAGTGGTTGTCTCTATTTCGTCTCAGCCATTTTTAAACAATTCAGATGACTTTCTACTTCTGTTTCTAGATTGGTTTGGCTTGTTTTCTTTTACAGCATAACCTCAACGGGTTATTTAATGCCGACAAAATTTTCATTGTTGCTAATATTTTTTCCAAAAATCTATTTCTGTTAATATTTTTACCTTCAAAAACATATTTCTGGTAAGAATTTTCCGTCGCTCGTAATATTTTTTTCTAAAATGTATAGCTGATAATAATTTTTTTTTTTTTTTTACAAAGTAGTTCTGGTATTAAACCCTATTTTTACACTTTCATAGTGTTTTGACCCGAGTTTGGGTATTAACTATTTGCCAATAGCTGGGATCCTAACAGGTGCCACCACCCCGGGTCAGGGTGGACCTGGGAACACCAGCAATTAAGAGGTGGTTCCACGCTCCTCAAAACCTCCTATAAGAGGCCTTGCTGTTGGACGTAGTTTTCGTTTTACCCAGGACGCGGAAGTAGTTTATCGTCATACCCAGGACGCGGATGTAGTTTATCGTCATACCCAGGACGCGGATGTAGTTTATCGTCATACCCAGGACGACCTATTTCTAGAAAATTTTACTCGAAATTAAAGAAAGGTCCTGTGCCCTTTTCTACCCCATACACGTTAGCAATGAAAATGTCTTCAGGAAAATTCAAACAAGGAACTTCTACTCGGAATCAGGAAGACACAGCTGAAATTTATGGAACATATAATAAGGAAAGAGAGTTTGGAGAATATGACACTCCCATTATATATTGAACGTAAAAGGACGGGTAGTATGCGAACCATCTGCCTGACCAGTTTGTGTGAATAGCTCACCAGAAAAGCCTGGTAGTGAAACCGGTTTAGTTAAAAATGACCCACACATGTGACAGGAAATATTGTGTTACATCCTACCACTAGCGCACGTAGAGTAACATAATTTTTGCTGCGTTCTCTCTGACATAAATACCCTTGGTAATGGCACGAATTCCTCATTTTCTCCTGCTATGTGTTAAACGACGATTAGAATAGACTTTCTAGCCTTGGGTGGTAACCAGTCTAGGATAAGAATAACTCTTGATCTAAAAAAATGTGGTGCAGGCAATAGGAAACCAACTCATTATATTTCCCAAGAATTCATGACAATCCACAGATGATAAAGAAGAGACATCCGTGGGGAGACAAAATCTCCCACGTCCGGGAGTTACACAGCATTTTAATAGACAATACAATGTTATCTGTATAATAAATGCCAATGTCAGTGTGTCACACATTTTCAATTAAAGGGACACAACTCTCAATAGCTCATCTCTGTTGAACTTTTAAAAAGTAAGCTTAAATATTAATGTAATACTTAAATGAAGCGATCAATTCTGAGTTCTTCTGTAATTTTATTGATGACTATCGCATTTGCTCCTCCCTACCTGTTGTGATGAAGGTCCAATCAAGTGCCTTCCGCAAGAGCTAGCTTAAATGCCGCCCAATAATGCGGCTTTTAAGCTAGTTTTGATATACAGTGTAACCAGGATATAAGAGAGTTGTCGGGACCGGAGAAGAAGTCTCTTATATCCGGGTTTCTCTTATATCCGGGTTTGGTCTATTTTGTTTAGGTAAGTATGGCTCTAATTTGGGACCAAAGAAAATCTCTCTTATATCCGGATTTCTCTTATATCCGGGTTACACTGTATATGTCTCTATGTATTCGCGAGTGTGTGCATAACTTTGTAATGTGATATTCTGGGGCAATAAACAATCCGATTGATGATATATACAATATTTACAACTTTTTCTTCTCTGTGTCGTGTTCCTATAGGATGTGGGAGATCATGGCTCTCCACAACATCATATCTTTTGTTTTTCTGCATCCCTCTGACGTCATATCGATTTACACATGCTTGTTAGGTAGGGTACTTGTTAAATTCTTCTGTCCCTCTTGGAAATATTGTGTGAATGTGAAATTCTACTTTTCATAGGATACCTATCTACAAGAGTCAGCCATAAAACATTTAATTCGGTAGCGCGGGTTGTGCAACGGATTTGTTCGCGGAAAGGGGAATTGCCATACTGAGTTCAAATTCTAGCTAGGTTTATCTTTTGTATTAGAAAAGCTATGAAGTCGTTTCTTCTCTCCTACCAGGTTGAGGTTTTTAATCAATTTACTCCAAGCAAGGCGATAATGCCACTCAGACGCAAGAGTGAAAGAGAACGAAAAGACTTTAAAAGGGGCCAGAAACCTGATCCTAAACAGGAAACAAAGGATAAACCACTAATCCTGTTCAAAAGACCAGAGAGGAGTGTGAAACGGACAATAGGCGAACCTATCTACTCCTGTTGAAGAGAAAAACTTAAATAGTAAATATGATTTAAGATTTCAGGCGATTCTTTCATTTTTTTTTCTTTCTTTCATTTTAAGTATTTTTCTTTCTCTATTCTTCTATTTTCTTTCTTTCGTTGGAAGTCCTTTTTAAAGGAAAATCCAGAATTTTTGAAAAGGCAAAACGCGAATGAAGTGATGTATAGATATGCCCTTTTCCGGATGCTCACCATTTCACGGATTTTCCATTTCTCCAGGACTGGAAAAAGCGACAACAGTTAGTGGACGCCTATACTTCTGAGATGTGGTATTATGAGTGCCAGAGAAAAGCGAATAACAACGAAAATTGCAATATGAGCTCTGGTAAAAACATGCAATGATAACAGTTGCAATATGAGCTCTAGTAAAAAATTGATTGCTGAAGATATTAGATTTATAGTACCAAGAAAATCACATACAATTCATCCACTGTTCCATGTGTCCTCGAGGACACCTGGCACAGTGGATAAAGGCGTTAGTTAGATCCAGTGACAGGACCCAAAGAGTGTGAGTGTGAGTTCAATATCCGGTTAAGGCAGTGGAGAACTTGCAGAGGGGAATTAACAGGAGATAACTGATAACTGACATCCATTAAACAATGAACGTGGAACCCCAGTGAGCGAAATAAAGGGTTCAGTTCGACATTTCAACCAACTGAAGAAGCCCGGAGCGTACAACGGCCGAAACTTTGTAATAAATATGGCGACCAAGATTCGGACAATAGTCCGAATAATGTAAATAGTAAACAGTTAGTGTACTTGAGAAACCTACTTTCCTAAATATTCTATAAAATTCAGCCAAGGGTATCACTGGCCGAATGTAAACTGATAAAGAAACATTTATTAATATTATTATTAGTTACAGTGTAATCAGGATATAAGAGAGTTGTCAGGACCGGAGAAGTAGTCTCTTATATCCGGGTTTCTCTTATATCCGGGTTTGGTCTATTTTGTTTAGGTAAGTATGGCTCTAATTTGGGACCAGATAAAATCTCTCTTATATCCGGATTTCTCTTATATCCGGGTCTCTTATATCCGGGTTACACTGTATAAGTAATCTAGAATTCCAAGTAGGTTCTGTAGCCTGTGATGGCAATCAGTCTAAGAGAAGGAAAAGTCTGAATTTTAAACAATGAAGAGAGCAAATGGAAAACATTTCTCACAAGATAACAAGAAACAGAAAATAAAGTAAATACAATCTGTGATGTCAAGAACGATTCAGGACGTAGAATTTTATACAGGGTGACCCCAAAAAACGGGAATTTTTGAAGTGCGTATTGCCAGACATGAGCAAGTGGCAACACTGCGAGACAGTGACATTGAGAAAGTATACATTTCGCCATTTTAGTAACGAGAATGAAATTCGCAGTATCCCAGCTGAGATGTTGCAGCAGTCAATGAGGAATCTCAACAACAGATTTCAAGAATGCATTCGTACAGGAGGACGCCATCTACAGGACGTAATTTAAAAAAAATGAAAATTCCATCATTGTTTCTTAAATGGCATGTTTTAAGGTTTCAATTACTATGAATTAAATATTTTTCTTCCATCACTCTTGGTTTTATTGGATTGTTAAAAAGTTCCCGTTTTTTGGGGTCACCCTGTATATGCAGAAAGATATGTGTAGTTTATATGCAAATACAAGGGGCAGAGCCGGTACCTATTACTCACGAATCCCTTTGAATTTTGGGCGCCTGGCACATCGACATGGTTTAATAGTTAGCAAACTTGTCTCGCTAGAACTATTATAACTGAGTTCGATACTCACTAGGTGTCCCATACTTTCGCCGTAGTACCACAACGAAGCTGCGCTTAGAAAATCATCATAATTAGATTGCAATAAAATTTGTATTTTATAGGAATATAAGGAAAACTGACACGTAATAGCGTCGAGGGTAGTGTGCACGTATAATGGACGATTTTAGGAAAATTCGGTAATTTTGACAAGGTAGGAAGTAAAAGCCGATTGAAAATTGATTCTAGGGCCGTTCTGGAGTGGGGATTTGAGGGGGCTAACCCTCACCTCCGCTATATTTTTAAATAATTGAAAATCGTGAGATCCAGATAAAACCCCTCTACAATAATACCAGGGCCGTACTTCCCCGATATTTAAAAAAAAAGTATTATTAACTATGTGGGTTTTGATAAACCCCACTGCAACAATACCAGGGGTGTACTTTCTGGAGGGGGACCGAGGAGGCTAATCCCCCTCTAATATTTTTAAATAAATATTTTTTTAAAGTATTTATTTAAATACTATATTATATTGTTTTCAAGTAAATAAAATCAGTTTATCTAAGTTAAAGTTAAGTCCTTGTATTTTTCTTTTCAAATTGCTATTTTAATTTTTTTTTTTAAATAAAGTAAATTAAGTTTTGAATACAGTGTAACCCGGATATAAGAGAGTTGTAGGGACCGGATAAGTCTCTTATATCCGGGTTTCTCTTATATCCGGGTTTTGTCTATTTTGTTTAGGTAAGTATGGCTCTAATTTGGGACCAGAGAAAATCTCTCTTATATCCGTGTTTCTCTTATATCCGGGTCTCTTATATCCGGGTTACACTGTATTAGATTCTTTTTAAAGAAACACAAACTATCTATCTTCACTATCTATTTCAAATATATACCTTGTCAAAATTACCGAATTTTCCGGGCACCATAATAGATTCTGGGTTCTGTATCATAGATTGGCAGTGGTGGAGGGGTCACAAGACTCTTGAACCGGAGTTGACTACATTTTTCAAAAGAGATTTGAGCAACCGCGTATTTTGGCATCCGTGTGGCGGTCTTGGAACCAATTTACCGCGGATATCGAGAAACCATTGCATTTTCTTTGGTTTGTATTTCTCTCCAGTTTTTGCCTCTCGGCATCTCTCGGCATCTCTCCATCTTTTTTTTTTTTTTTTTTTTACATGACTTCACTTCCAAAAGGGAAACTCATTGAAAAATACCCCCCTCTCTTCACCCTCTCTCTTTCTCTTTCTCTTTCTCTCTCTTTCTCTCTCTCTCTTTCTCTCTCTCTCTCTTTCTCTCTCTCTTTCTCTCTTTCTCTCTCTCTCTTTCTCTCTTTCTCTCTCTCTCTCGTTTTAATCTCCTCTTACTCCATCTCTAGTCAAACAACTCCTTTTGCTGTTTGACCAACCCCGCCCCACGCCGTACTCCCCCCCCAGTCCAATATTAACCCTTTTTACTTCCTGTCGACATGTGGCTGCTCGTTGATGTTATGTCTCTTCACCTACCAAAGCAGAAGAAACAGACACTGGGCGCCTAGATATGGAGGCGCCCGTCTCCTTCCATTTTTCCTTTATCTGACCTCCGCGTCACCTCTTCCTTACAACTCCCTCACACAGATAAAAACAAAGAGAAAGAGAGAGAGGGAGAGAGAGAGAAATAATTAAATAAATCTATGAATAAGGGAGGACAAATTATAAATAGGCGCGTGTATAAATGAAATCCATCGTCTTTAGAGTGAGCCACTCAAGTGTCGTCACTATCATTTTTTAAATACTCTACGAGACGCCATATCTTCTTTCTCTATTGTTTCTTTCTTAAACTCTTTCTTTCTTTTTATCATTCTTTATTTCTTTCTTGCATTTCATTGTTTTTTTCTTTCTATTTTATTCTGTCCAGGATTCTTTAACTTTGTCATTATTTCTTCCCTCTACATTTCTCCCTCTCTCTCACTCTCTCTCCCTCTCTCTCTCTCTCTCTCTCTCCCTCTCTCTCTAAATATATATATACATATATATATATATATATCATACACACACACACACACGCACACGCACAGAGACAATGCTTCCATACTTTCTTTCTTCCCTTTTATTTTAACATCATTTCTTCCCTCTTAACTTCACTTTCTCTCTCTCTCACTATCTATCTATCTATCCATCTATCTATCTATCTGTCTATCACACACACACACACACACACACACACAATGCTTCCATACTTTCTTTCTTCCCTTTTATTTTAACATCATTTCTTCCCTCTTAACTTCTCTTTCTCTCTCTCACTCACTCTCTCTCTCTATCTATCTATCTATCACACACACACACACACACACACACACACACACAATGCTTCCATACTTTCTCTTTCCTTTCATTTTAACATCATTTCTTCCCTCTTAACTTCTCTTTTTCTCTCTCACTATCTATCTATCTATCTGTCACACACACAATGCTTCCATACTTTCTTTCGTTTTCTTTTACTTTGTCATCATTATATTTCTTTCTTTATTTCTCGCATCTCATTTTTTTCTTTCTCTCTTATTCTGTCTCCCTATTTTTATCCGATTTCCCCCTCTTATTAACTATACATTCCTTCTTCATAGTCATTCTTTTCCCTTCATTTTTTCGCTGTCAATGTCAGGTTTCTACACCTTTATTTCTTACAGCTTCTTTTTCTCACTCGCACTCCATATAAGGAATATTTAAGTCCTCCTCATTATTTATATTGCTTTGAATATAAATCTCCCATTATTATACATTCAACTCTCATTATTGCTTTAACTTTGTTAATATGTTTATATTAAAAGTCCTACTTTGAATAATCCCTACTACCTAGAGATTTGCTATTATATATATGTGCATGTTTCATGAAAAACAACAGACAGGGTACTACGGTTAAGCTTTTTATTTAATGTTTCTTGTTCGAACACAAGGAAAATTAAATAAAAAGCTTAACCGTAGTACCTTGTCTGTCGTTTTTAATGAAACATGCATAAATGAATGGTTGCTGCCTATATACACAATTATTATGTGTGCGTGTGTATATATATATTATAATAATATATGATACATATATATATATTATATTATATATATGAAATATATATATATGTTATATATATATGTAATTTATATATACATATATCTAATATATATATATATATGTATTACATATATATATATTACATATATATATGTATATATATATGAAATATATGTATATATATGTAATATACATATATCTATATATATGTGTGTGTGTGTATAAATATATATATATATATATATATATATATATATATATATATATATATATATATATATATATATATATATTTCACTGCTACCAGCAAGCAGAAATATTTTTCTCCTGATGATATATATATATATGTAAATATATATACATATATATATGCAAATTTGCTATACTTATGAGGGAAGAGCAGTCAAAATCAGTACCAGAACCTTTGTACGTGGAGATTGTGAACAGCATTCATTCATTTATTTATTCAGTTAGTTAAAATTGTTCCATTTTATTAATTAGTAAAATTTGTTAATCTCTTATTGTGCCTAATTTCTAAATTAACACATCAAGGTCCACCATTTTTGGCTATTAATGATTTAAAAATGAACTCTCATTATGGGTTTAACATTTTAATATTAAAAAGACCTCCTTGTAATAATCCCTATCACCTACGGATTTGGTATTATATATATATATATATATATATATATATATATATATATATATATATATATATATATATATATATATATAATTCTGTTCGATAAAAATGACTCACCTGATTTTTTTTACTTGCAAATTTTTTCGCCTATTGTTTTTGGTGTCAAATTAATTTTTAATCTTACTAATATAAAGACCCCTTCCCGACCACCTAGTGGAAAAGTTTACTCACCCTAAAGTATTCTATTGATAATTACAATTTTGGATATAAATGAGATTTAGGGAAAAAATATGTGCCAAAAAAAAGTGACTCACTTATTTCCTGCAACTAGTAATCAATAGAAACATAACCGAACAGCTTTAAATAACGAATAACAGAGGTATAATTTATTTATAATAGGTAAAATAGTACGAAATATTCAATAATCTATGGGTCCTCCTTTATTTTAAATAAACTTTCCAACCCTTTTTGACATTGACTTGATTAGGTTCCGGCAAATCTCATCTCCAAGCATTGAATTGCATTCGGATATGAAATTCACAAGCAAATCTTCTTTGTTGCTCAACTGCTTTCTCGAGAGCCTGTACTTTATAATGCTCCATAAGTTTTCTATGGGGTTGAGGTCAGGAGATTGGGGCGGCCATGTCATAACACTCACCTGCTTCTCATTAAAGTATTCCTTCATCAATTTTGATTTGTGACAGGGAGCATTATCCTGCATAAAAATGAGCTTGGTGGGGTCGATTTGCACCCTTTCAGCAGAAGGGAGCAGACAAGACTCTAAAATTCTCTTTTACTGCTCGCTGCTGAGGGTCTTTTCAATAGGTTTTAAGAAAGCAGTTCCATGAATAGAAAAGCATCCCCAGAAGATTATACGGAACGGATGCTTGACAGTATTTACTGCTAAATTCAAAGAGCTTTCAAAGCTTCTTCTTCGGATTTTAGATCGCTTATCCTTTGAATTTAGCTCAACTATCGTTTCATCGGAGAAGAGAACATTTAGTAAAAAAAAAATCAGGTGAGTCACTTTTATCGAACAGCACTGTATATTGTTGTTTACAATCTGGAAATGACTGATACACACATACTTTCAAGCATACATATATATGATTTTTAAAATATAGTGTTATGCTATGCTATATGTATAGGTTGGATAACGGTCGTGTAATGGAAAGCGGCTGGGATTGAGTTCGAATTCGACTTGAATCCTTTATAGTCACTTACGTGCTAATACTCTTGGGAAAGCTATCAATCCTCCCCCCGCTATGGGTAAATAGTAGAACAGACCGGATTCTATAGCCTTGGATGGCAACTGGTCTACCGCATAAAGAAATGGAAACCTACTGCCGGAAAAATCTGCCTCGTCAGTCATGTAACGAGAGATACGTGTATCACGCATCGCACAAAAAACTGATTGATATGTATTGGTAAAAGTGCTCAATATCAGAGATAGGGCGTATGTAGATATAAAAATATAAAAGTGGACACTGAGGTCAACACCGATCAGCAGCTGTCTGTTACAGGCTTGAAAGCAATTTTAAGGCCTGAAGATCGAGTTCAACTTTTATAGCTATCTATCACAGAGAGAGAGAGAGAGAGAGAGAGAGAGAGAGAGAGAAACACACACACACAGTGCTTCCATACTTTCTTTCTTTTATTTTACTATATAAACATTTCTTCCCTCTTCATTTTTTCACTCTTTCTTTCCCTCTCTCACTCTCTCGATCTACCTCTCTCTCTCCCTCTCTCTCTCACTCTCACTCTCTCACTCTCACTCTCTCTCCCCTTCTCTCCCTCTCCCTCTCTCCCTCTCTCTGCCTCTCTCTCTCCCTCTCTCTCTCACAGAAATACTCACAGTATTCTTCCACACTTTCTTTCTTTACTTTTACTTGGCTTTTCTTTCGATTCCATTCTTTTTTTATCATTATCAGTTCTATTTTATATGTTAATCTCATTATCCATTCGTTAATCCTTCTTTTTCTCTTTCTTTCCTTAATCTTCTATTTGTTTTTTTGTTTTTTTTTTGTCCTTGCCTCCTTTCTTCCTTTCTTTCTCTATCTCTTACATTAATTCTTTCTGTCTTTCTTACATTTTCCCATTCTCTTTGATTTATTTATATTCATAGTATATTTTCTTTCTTTACTCTCTTTCTTTTTATATGCTTATTTATTTCTCTTTTCCTTTCCTTCCTTCTTTCTTTCTTTCTTTTCCTCTCTATTCTCTTTTTATTTGTCTCGGATTCTTTCACTAATCATTTTACTTCTTTCTCACCCCCTTTAATCCCGACCTACGATACTATTCTTTCTTTCTTTTTTTTACTTCCTTTTCCCTTTAATATATATTCAATAAACATCCTATTTTTCCTACGATGTATTTTCACATAGATCAATGCGTACAAATGTATATGTATAATAACTACAGAAGAAATGTATAGAATTAAGAGCCATCCTCGTGTTTCGTACTGGCATCACTGGTCGATGCTCGAACGCTGAATTTCAAAATAAGAATCCTCTCTCTCACACACACCCACAATTGATTGGACGATTGGTGTCAATCTTTAAAGTCTAGAGGATCTGCCTGCATTAGAACTCGATATTTGAAAGATCCAGATTAATCCCTGAGTTCGAACGAAACTATCAAACAAAGGTAAATTCGAGCCCTAAATCCAATTAATGTCAATAATCAGGTGAGAGCTGGAGGCTTTTCTTTTTTTCTTTTTTTTTTTTTCGTTTACCTCTTAACTTTTAGAAAACACTATCAGTTTGTAGTACTTGTAATAAAAAAAATATATATATATATATATATATATATATATATATTTTGAACGATAAAAAGTATTAAAAAAATTAATTAAAATCTTCAGACATACTGGGTTGTAGATTAATATTCTTATGTTTTTATTATTATTATTTCATTTAGATTCCTCGACTAATTTCGGCCAACATGGCCATCATCGGGAGAAAAAATGTTTCTGCTTGCTTGTAGCAGTAAACTACAGAAATGAATGTCTTGATGGAGAAAATGAACTTTTGTCTGTAGTTTTCATTTGTTTTTTTATTTGTTTTTTTTTTATTTTTTTAACATGAGTTTATTAACATTCCTTGTGTTGGTCAAACAGTCTCTTTTAAGTTGTCATTTGAGATAAGAGCTGGATGGATTCATGCTAGTTTGAATTCCCTCGGTCAGTTCAGCAGTTTTATTGGTACCTGGAGAGGGGATGGTAAGTGCGTGTGTGTGTGTGTGTTATTTAGTTTAGTGTGTGTGTTATTTAGTTATTTAGTCTCTGGTAAGTATGTGTGTGTATGTGTGTGTTATTTAGTTTTTAGGAAAAATTATATATATATATATATATATATATATATATATATATATATATAAATATAATTTTTCCTTATATATATATTTTTCGTATATATATTTTTTTCATTTTTTTCATATATATATTTTTTCATACATATATATATATATATATATATATATACGTATATATATTCATATACATATATTTTTCATATATATATATATATATATATATATATATATATATATGTCCAGGTAAGAAAAGAACGAATAGAGTACAATTCCAACGATCGTAACATTTAATTTAAAAGAGGGCTAAATACAAAGTCGAGCAATATTCATTAATTTAATTTTAATTTAATTACATTGAAAAGATGTCAAAATCTTTACAAAATTTTATTCGTGTTTCGATGCTTGTCAACCCATCTCATCAGGTGATTGCTTAATTGACATTCGGCTGATGAGATGCATTGATACACATCGAAACGTGACTGTGATTGTGTAGACGATTTTGTTATATTTTCAATGTAATATCTGAATATAAAGTATATACATATATATAGATACATATATATATATATATATATATATATATATATATATATATATATATATATATATATATGTATAAACACACATTATATTATGCAAATTATTTGCTAAATGGGTGGTCACGTGGCTAGTCATTAATGCATTATATAGTGTAATAATTAAGAATTGCTATACAATTAATTCGCTATCGAAAAGCGTCGTAGTCTTAGTCCAGTGTCTAGATTATAAATAGTGTCACTTCATCAACGAAATGTTTCCTCTATGAACATAAGCAAGCAATTAAAGTGCAACAAAATGGCCTGTGTTCAGGCTTGGAAGCTTTATCAGGATACTGGACAGTATAAGGATAGGCAAAGAGCGGGAGAGCCAAGAAAAACAACAGTGCAAATAGATAGACGAATTCATAGGCTTTCCGAAGCCGACTGAATGCTGACGGCCAATTATCTGGTAAAACTGGTGTTAGTTTTACGCCGAAAACTGTCCAAAACCGTCTAAGCGAATTTGGATTATTCGGGTGCATTGCTAGAAAAAAGCCAATTATTTCGGAGAGGACTCGACTCAAGCGGCTGAATTTCGCGAAAAGTCACATTCAATGGACGGCTGACGACTGGTATAGAGTTCTTTGGAGTGACGAGTCACGCTTTTACGTCTTTGGATCGGATGGCACAATCTTTTCTCAAACCCCGCCCAACCGAGGAATTCCATCGTAAATGCGTCAAAAAGATGGCACAAGCGAGATGCCGGGGGGTAATGGTGCGTTCAGTGGGTTTGGTATTGGTTGAGTTGTTAAAGTTGATGAAATACTCAACAGTGTAGGCTATATGCAGCTAGTTAAGGAACATGCTGTACCATATTTGACTGACCAAATGCTACCTGGAGCTATTTATCAACAAGATAATGGCCCCATTCACAAAGTCAAAACTGTAATTAAGTTTTTTGATCACCATAATATGAATGTCACTGTGTGGCTTCAACAGAGTACGGGTTTTAATCCGATTGAAAATCTATGGAATTAAATTTCTAAAAGAGTTCACGCTAAAACACCGAGAAATTTCCCCAATTATACGATTATATTAAGCAAATATGGCAGAGCATTCCAAAAGATTTTTGTGCTCACTTTTCAAACTCGATGCGTCGGCGATGTGAAGCTGTAATTAATAATAAAAATTACGGCATTAAATATGGATACATATTTTTTATTTTGCTCATATTTCTTTAACATTTTGCTTTAAATATAATAATACCCATGCAGTCTTAAACTTATTTTACTAGCAAATTTGGATAATTTAAATTAATCCAGCATTGACATTTTTCAAGTCGGAGAAGAATATACAATTTTTACATGATTCGAAAGAGAAAAAAATTCTGCATAAAGCGTACACAATAAAACTAATTTATATTTTCTTTATTAGAAACATATTCTTAAATGAATAAAACTTTAACCATCGGTCTTAAACTTATTCTCGCCAGTGTATATTTTCTCCTGTCCGTATCTATCTATCTGTCTATTTTAGTAGTTACATGACAATTTGAAATATCCCGTGGAAGTATATTCATATATTCACCCACACCATGTGGTCATAAGTTTGGGTTTGTGTTCACGAGAAAAAAACAGAACAAACAAATGTACATAATAACAATAAAAAGAATATGGTAAATTGTATTGTAGTTTCCTACAATTTTATATATGTATTTGTTTGTATTAGTGTGTGTGTGTGTTTTACATTACAATTTTGATAAGGTTCGTGTGATAGAAGGGAGTAAGTCACTCGGTAATATCACAAGTCATATCACAGAGGGAAATTACACACGTGTTGTCATCCCGACAGTCCTTGGCCGAAGAGATTGAATCTCACGTCTCTTGGCGAGATGTCTGTACTTCCGGCAGGAATAGACCCTGTTGCATGCTGGAAGTATTTTCATTATTTTTTTGTTTATTTGTTTTAAACAAGGTTTAAATTTTATTTTATAATAATAACAATGTTCTCACAATCTCACCAACAGATGGGCTTCATACGAAAAAAAAAATGTCAACAATCTCTAGATTAGCTACACAATACCTGATTCACATGAAATACATTGTCTCAGGAATGTAGATTTTGTTGAAGTCAAGACCTTTTTTTCTAAAAAACGAAGGACCTATCCTTACAGCCTAAATGTTATTTCTCTCTAAGTTTTTTAAAATGAATGCATTTGTCAACCCAACATTTTCTACGCAGAAGTAATAAATCAATGAAATTGCCAAACGCACGTGTTGAATTAATACAAAATTGTATCAAGACACTGCATGCCTGTCACTATGTCAAATGCGTTTTCTTTATATTCTGTGTCATTATTTCTTACGTCTTATTTCGAGAGTGACTCCAAACCAATAATTAGGCGAAATTATCTAAGCCTATTTTGACGGTTAAGCAAGGAATCACGACTCAGCAAAAAATTACCCTGACACAATGTTTCGACACAATAATTGTTTTTTTTGTTTTTTTAATCACACAAGACGATAATACCACTAAGAATCAAGTGAAAGGAATTTTTAGAGCAAAGGAGAAGTTAGAACATCAAATCTCATATAGTGATTTTTCTAAGCGTAACTTAGATGTGGCACAAGGCCGAAATTAGTGGGTTTTCAAACTATCAGGTTCGAACTCACTACTCAGTCGTAATTGTTCTAGCGAGACAAGCTTGCTAACCATTACACTGCCTAGAGGTGTCCAGTGATTTTCCAAGCGTAGCTTAGATGTGGCACAAGGCCGAAAGTAGAGGGCACCCAGTGAGGATCTAACTCACTACTCAGTCGTAATGCTTCTAGCAAGACAAACGTACTAAACATTACATCGCCTCGAGGTGCCCTTTTTTTCTAAGCATAGCTTAGATGTGACAGGAGGCCGAAAGTAGGGGGCAAACAGTGAGGATCGAACTCACTACTCAGTCAAACTTGCTAACCATTACACCGCCTCGAGGTACCCACATCAAATCTCATCTACTGGGTTTTAGGAATGGGTCAAAAGAATACCACAGGGCTCTTCCTCAGTTGTGAAATTTGAAAAAAATACATTTATTAAATGACATGAAAAATGGTACCGAAGACTTATAAACCGAACTTCCGCAAATTCGTCTTTTGTGTGCCATGCTTAGGTGATCATGTATCTCCCTTCCCCCCACCTGCAAGTCGGTTGCCATTTCTTTCTGCGGTAGACGAGTTGCCATCCAAGGCTACAGAACCCGGTCTGTCCTGTTATTTACCCACAGCTTTTAATAGAAAAAGAGGATTCATACATTGCCCAAGGGTAAGTGAATGCAACGGATTCGACTAGCAATCGAACTCGACACGACGATTCCGCATATCGGGTTATCTCCTCTTCGTTTCGTAACCCTTTCAACAGGGGTCTCTCTCTCCCACGTGTATAAATACGGGCTGACCTTTCGCCTCTTTCTCTTTCCACGGCTCTTCCCACGGCTTCGCACACGTGCGGCCAAAACTGCCTCTCCTGGGGCCGTCAACCTCGCACTTGGTGCGAGGTACTGAAAAACTTTCTCTAACATATCCAATATGTGAACTCTAATACACAACCAGCGTTTCCTATATTCAGGGAACACGCTAAAAACAAAATTCACCCATACGGACATTTCAATTCAACACACAACACAATAACTTTCCATACAGACACTAACGTTTTATTCATGTTTTAAATGATGTATTTGTAATTCTTGTATCAATCTGTTTGTCATTAATATATAATTGTTTTGTACATATATATATATATATATCTGTCTTGTTCGTTTTATTTTGCTTTCTTTGGACTCCATCATAGTCCAACATTACTATGTAGCGGGACTGGCCAGCAGGAAGTCTTAATCCAGAGATTTTATCCTCACATTAACCCGCCAGTCCTCTACACGCAAACGTAGCCGCTATCCATTCCGCAAACGTAGCCGCTATCCATTACGCAAACGTGCCTCCTAACACATTGGTAAGATAAAACACGCGTGTTGTCAAACGTTATTCAGGCGGGTTTTCAAACTATCAGACTTGAACTTCGTTTTTATTTTTATTTTTTTTGTTTTTACATATTTTGTAAAACAAATTATATATATATATATATATATTATTTTATAAAACATCATGTTTTCTTTTGGCGGTATGTTTTCAACATCAATTCGTACCCCACATATAAAACGTTTTGCACATCAAATTTTATTCAAGCCGTTTTTTTTTAACTGACCACTTAGCTTCATTATAGCAGTTTTTTTTTTATTTCAAGAATCTGTCATCGTAGATTTCTTCTATCAATAAATGTTTTTAAACATTACCCTCAAAATAAAGTGTAATAAATAAACCCAATCTATTGTATTACTTTTTTAATTTATCCTTTAATATTTTTTTATATAATTTTACGTTTCTTTTTTAATATATAAATTTTAATACAAACGATTACAGGGAGTGAAAAATATGAGGAGGTATTCGTAACGGAATAGCACTTTAAAGAAAAGGATTCACGAAGACAAGATGTTTTCTTCAGTTTTTTTAACGTTCTTTAAACGTTATATCGTGTGTAACAGCAAAATTGTCCAAATCGTGTAACAGCAAAATTGTCCAAATCGTGTAAAAACAAAATTGTCCAATTGTTAGATTAATCTTTGAACCGTTGCATCTTAGAAATGATTAAAGATATCTTACTGGAATTCTCCGAGCTTTTTATAAAACTATTGGACTCTACTTTGAGAAATAAGAATGTATTTATCTCTAAGTTGAAATAATGATCCTTCTTCTTGTTTTGACCTCTTGATCCAGTTTTCTTCTCTACTGTTCCCTCTGTTTTAAACTTATACACTGTTCTCTTCATAGTTTGAAGATGGAAGCCAGATTATGACTGTTGTACCATTGCTGAAGGCCTGAATGATCGTTTTCCTCTCACCATTGCTCAGTTGGGAAGTCAGTGAGGCTGACACAAAACGATTATAACCTGTTCTCTTTTTAGCTGAATAACTCAAAGTATTTTTCAGTGATTCTTAAGACAAATGGTATCATGTTGACGAGAAGTCTTGTCTGAAAACCTGGAAAAAAGAAGCTCAATTAGTCTATTGGTTTTTTTTTTTTTTTTTTTTTTTAGATATTAAACATATTGTGGAATGGATAATTATCCTGTTACACGATTTGGACAATTTTGCTGTTACACGATTTGGACAATTTTGCTGTTACACGATTTGGACAATTTTGCTGTTACACGATTTGGACAATTTTGCTGTTACACGATTTGGACAATTTTGCTGTTACACGATTTGGACAATTTTGCTGTTACACGATTTGGACAATTTTGCTGTTACACGATTTGGACAATTTTGCTGTTACATGATTTGGACAATTTTGCTGTTACACGATTTGGACAATTTTGCTGTTACACGATTTGGACAATTTTGCTGTTACACGATTTGGACAATTTTGCTGTTACACGATTTGGACAATTTTGCTGTTACATGATTTGGACAATTTTGCTGTTACACGATTTGGACAATTTTGCTGTTACACCCGGTATTATGAGAACTAAAAATTCGCTAGAAGCGGTTTTTGTAAATACGCTAGAAAAAAATGCTACAACTCTTACGAAATATTTTTTGACCGCCATATATATATAGAGAGAGATAGATAGATGCATATATATATATATATATATATATATATATATATATATATATATATATATATATACAAGAAGATTCACATTAAATCTTTCTGACCACAGCTTAATTTTGTCTCATTCAAATACAAATTGTAGACCTACCAAAATCCATTCGTAACATACTCGTTGATAATACAAATATAATAGCCTCATCCGCATATACGAAAAGGATAAAAATAATGGAAGCATTATTAATGAGAATAAAAAACCAACAATATCAACTATGAACACGGCCACAATATGCCGACCGTGTTCTGTAAAATAAAACATCCCTATAACTCTAAATATATACATAAAACAATACATAAGTTAGTTAAAAGTAAAATAAAATGAATCGTTGATAATGGCTAAAGGTATAACAAAAAGCGCTTGGAAAACATTCAGACTATTTTCATATAATTAATGTCCTGAAAAGAATGAGAAATTATATAAAAAACTCAACCACGACAACTTGTCAGCCATTTTCAACAAAACTATATATATATATATATATATATATATATATATATATATATATATATATATATATAGATAAATATAAAAGTGAACATAGAAGTCAACACTTAGAAGCAACAGTCTGTTTCATGCTAGATGCAATCATCAGGCCATCTAGCATGAAACAGACTGTCGCCTCTAAGTGTTGACTTCTATGTTCACTTTTATATTTATATATATATATATATATATATATATATATATATATATAGATAGATAGATAGATAGATAGTTTTGTTGAAAATGGCTGACAAGTTGTCGTGGTTGAGTTTTTTATATAATTTCTCTATCTCTGATATTGAGCACTTTATCCCATAAATATAGCACACTTTCAGATATATATATATATATATATATATATATATATATATATATATATATATATATATATATATATATATATATATATATATATATATATATATATATATATATATATATATATATATATATATTGACTTTCCGACCATGCGACCCTGGTTCGAGTCTCACCATGGTCTGCTATTTGGGAGGTTCTTACAAAATAACTAAATTTAGCAAAATACCTTACTACCAATACCACGCTCCGGTGGAATCTTAAAACTTTATTTACTTAAAAAATCTAAATTCCCTTCGAAAATAAATAGTAAATAATTATTTTTCGAAGAAGTAAGGCTCGCTATATATAAATATATTTCAATATATCTTTATTTAAGTTTATTTACTTCATTTTGATATTTTTAAGTAAATAAAGTTTTAGTTTAAACATTACATTAAAGAAGCAAATATTCATCCGTAAATGAATTTAATTACTATTTTGAGAGAGAGTAGAAGCAAGATATTTTGAGAATTTGAAAAGCGATTATATTTAAATTTCAAGTTATATTTGCACCTGGAAAGGAAAAAAATCAGTTAAATAAACATTTGGAGAGACAAACATGAGTTGCGGTCAACATTAATCGTGTTGAATATTTGCTT
>OZ038496.1:89340711-89383211 GCA_964036315.1 Acanthosepion esculentum | reverse complement strand
TTCTTATTTTTTAATACTTTGCTAAGCTTTTCGAAGCCAACTTTTGTTATTACAATGCGAATTCGGATTTCGATTTTCCGTCGTCTGTTAGAAGATTTCCCAGATTGACTAAATTTCGGTACCTTCCTGAATCTGACGTTGTAGTTCATAGCTTTCTCTGTTATTAATGTGGGATAATTTATAAAAGGGGCAGCTCAACATGTCATTCGCCTCAGACCAAATACCTTATGGCAAATAAAAGCAGTATTTATATGAAACTGACATAAAAATAAAACACATTCTTTCATTTTCCCAAGGAAAATTTATTTAGTTTGTGAAAGTTTGAAGGGGTCAAACTTTGACCCGGTAAAAAATATGCCACACTCTTCCACAAAGAAAATCAGAAAATGCAAATCCAAACATTTGATATTCCAGAAATTACTGAAGTGATTTACAAAAATTGATTTTCATTTTAAAATGTCTGTTTTATTTTTCTATTTTTTGTTTGTTTAAGTACATAAGCAAATAGACTAGACACAGGAAGATTTCTCAATGAATTTTCTTACTATTCCGACAGATTGTGACCTCGATTGATACTAGCACTATCAACTTCATACGTTGTCCTTTTATTTATACCAGACACACGGACGTAGTAGTAGACGCCTGAATATACAGGACTATTTAACAGAAAAATTATCGGCTCTATTTGAGTTTGAGTTACTTGAAGAATATAAAACATTTAATATGTGATTAACTATAAATGCTTAAAAGCAGAAGCATTAATTGTTTGATATATATTTTAAATAATGTTTAATTATATATTTGATATATATTTTAAATAATGTTTAATTTCTGTGTTTCTCTGTAAATTATAAATTAATGAAATCTTATTTTAAATTGGTATAGACTCAATAGGGATGTTGTAACTAAATAATCTTCAATAAAAGTAGATTTTTATTTTGTCTGAAACTGATATTTTCTACTGATAAGTCTACTGTAATTCGAATCGGACTAATTTGTTCATATTACCAAATTTTAATTTACATATGCTGCCATATCTGGTTTAGTTTCCCTGCTATTCAGCTCGTGGTTCTTGAAAAAATCCAAAGAAGTGTCTGCAATGTAATCGATCCTGACCTGTCATCTCGACTTCAGTCACTTTCTCACCGACGTGACGTGGCTTCCCTCTGTCTTTTCTACAACTATTTTCATGGCAACTATTATGATGAGCTTTTTTCCTTAGTGCCTCGACTGCATGAATTTAAGGGTGCAACTAGATTGACATCAACGTCACATGATTTTACTGTTGAAATGCAACCGCCACACTTCCTCCAAAATTTTCTTCCCACCCGTGAAACTCCCTTCCGTTTATTTGCTTTCCTGATAACAACAATATTCAAAAATTGAAATGAAACATCAGACACCATTTTCTATCTTCTTGAATCCCGTTCATCTTTTGCCCTTTCCTCAATACTCAGCCTTTTCTCTCACTTTTACTCCCTGTGACCCCCGGTGTACTCCTGACATTCTCACTTTGCTTGAGGTGAAATTATTATTATTATTATTATATATATATATATATATATATATATATATATATATATATATATATATATATATATATGTATATATATATACTTTATTTTAGGATATTACATCGAAAAAATGACACAGTCGCTACAAAATTGCAATTGTGTTTTTTTCTTTTTCGTAAGAAGAGGTTGCATTTTGTTTTTAAATCTAATAAACTGTTCACTCGTCAGTAATATACAATCGCCTGATGAGATGTTTTGATACGCATCGAAACACGACTGCAATTGTGTTGCGATATATATATATATATATATATATATATGAAATAATATATATATGAAAAAAATGAAAATATATATATACGAAAAATATATATATAAGAAAAAAATTATATATATATATATATATATACATATATATATATGTGTGTGTGTGTGTGTGTGTGTGTGTGTGTGTGTGTGTGTGTGTGTGTGTGTGTGTGTGATAGATAGCTATAAAAGATGAACTCGATCTTCAGGCCGCCTTAAAATTGCTTTCAAGCCTGTAACAGACAGCTGCTGATCGGTGTTGGCCTCAGTGTCCACTTTTATATTTTTATATCTACATACGCCCTATATCTGATATTGAGCACTTTTACCAATACATATCAATCAGTTTTTTTGTGCGATGCGTGATACACGTATCTTTCGTTACATGACTGACGAGGCAGATTTTTTCCCGCAGTAGATTTCCATTTCTTTATGCGGTAGACCAGTTGCCATCCAAGGCTATAGAATCCGGTCTGTTCTACTATTTACCCATAGCGGGGGGATTGATAGCTTTCCCAAGAGTATTAGCACGTAAATGAATATAAAGGATTCAAGTCGAATTCGAACTCAATCCCAGCCGCTTTCCATTACACGACCGTTATCCAACCTATACATATAGCATAGCATAACACTATATTTTAAAAATCATATATATGTATGCTTGAAAGTATGTGTGTATCAGTCATTTCCAGATTGTAAACAACAATATACAGTGCTGTTCGATAAAAGTGACTCACCTGATGTTTTTTTTTTTACTAAATGTTCTCTTCTCCGATGAAACGAAAGTTGAGCTAAATTCAAAGGATAAGCTATCTAAAACCCGAAGAAGAAACATTGAAAGCGCTTTGAATTTGGCAGTAAGTACTGTCAAGCATCCCTTCAGTATAATATTCTGGGGATGCTTTTCTTTTCATGGAACTGGTTTCTCAAATCCTATTGAAAAGACCCTCAGGAGCGAGCAGTACAAGAGAATTTTAGTGCCTTGTCTGCTCCCTTCTGCTGAAAAGGTGCAAATCGACCCTACCAAGCTCATTTTTATGCAGAATCATGCTCTCTGTCACAAATCAAAATTGATGAAGGAATACTTTGATGAGTAGCAGGTGAGTGTTATGACATGGCCGCCCAAATCTCCTGACCTCAACCCCATAGAAAACTTATGGAGCATTATAAAGTACAGGCTCTTGAGAAAGCAGTTGAGCAACAAAGAGGATTTGCTTGCGAATTTCATATCCGAATTTGGGGATTTAGGCTAATCTTATAGTAATTCGTTAAATTAATTACTTGCGTACCTTGGTAGACCCAGCTAATGCTCTGCGATGCGATGGAGCGGCTAAGGGTAAAAAAGCAGACGTGGTTCTTGGGGCACTGTTCCTAAGTTATCTGAATACTTGGATGAGTATCGCAGTGGATCTGAGTGAGTAGCAGCGCTATATCGAGTGTAATTTGTGTCCTATTGTCACCGAGTCCCCTGGTACAGCTAGTTTGACGTTTGCGTTGTATCGAAACGGTCTGTGTTCGATTCTCGGTAGTGGATGCGCACTGCTGAAGAGTCCCAGATAGAACGAAACGGCCGTCTAGTGCATTCTGTTGAGGATTATTCTAGGCTCGACGAATTGCTATAAGATTGCCTAATCTTATTAATAAGATAAGATTGCCTAAATCCCCAAATTAATTACTTATATATATATATATATATATATATATATATATATATATATATATATATATGTGTGTGTATGTTGAGAGACAGGTAGGAAAAAAGAAGGAAGGAAGGAAAAAGAACGAAATCAAATGATGAAACGAATAATTTTCTTCTAATTTAATTAATATATTTTTTACAGAAATATTTTAAAAAGATAGATATGAAAAAATGTACATATATATATTTATATATATGTGTGTGTGTGTGTGTGTTTCTGTTCACACGCCAATGAGATCATTGATAATCTAATATCTGGCATATTTCCGTCATATAAATGATTTATATCACACAAAACTAATGTAAAATTATATAAAAATAAACGATAAATAAAATATAAAAATACATTAGGTTTGTTTATTAATCATTATTTTGATGTAAGTGTTTTCCAAAAATGCATTTATTATTAGAACAAAAATGCATTTCTTAATAGAACAAAGTTACTAACATGAATTTTAAAAATAAAGAAACGTTATAATGCATCCAAACGCTTAGTAAAAACACTAGAATAAAATTTGATATCTAAATCTTTGTATATGTAAATCTAAAATTGATATTGAAAAAAAAAAAACGACAAAATGGACGCTACTCGGGATAAGATAATTGACGACCACTTCTCTTCTCTTCACTACCCAAAACAATATGTTTACCTAGTAATAAATGTATTAGGTTGGTGCAAAAATAATGTCGTTTTTTGACGTTCAACTTCATGTGAGAAAACGACATTATTTTTGCACCAACCTAATAATTAAATATAGGCATGATGTGTTAGGTGAATATATTTTACTGGAATATATGCCAACATTATTACTTACTCCATAGAAAAAAAATATTTGCAAAAATACCCTTCTTTTTCTTTTATGAGCTATTGTCTCTTCAGGAATTAGGTGATCATGGCACTCCACAACTTCCTATCCTTTTTAGCTATTAGCAATGTTTGTCTCCTTAAAACCCCTCCATTTCTGCTATCCCGTTACACAAACTCTTTAGGTATCTTAATCGATGTTTTCCTCTGAACATCTTGTTTTCAGCACGCCTTATGAGTACCAAATTCTCTAAGCCCCTTTTCCTTAATATCTGGCCCAGAAATTTAGACTCTTTCTTTATGATTCTAAGTACACGAGCCGTTTTTGTTCCCATTTTACTTTAGACTTCTTTATTACTCACATGCTCTGTCTATGGTATTCTAAGCCTCTTTTCCTTTTTCACTGTTGTCCCAAGATTCTTCTTCATCTGTCAGGAAATTGTCCGGCATTAATTGGCATAAAGAAGGATCGATATTATACACTTGTGAAAATTAATTCAAACAACAACTTTAGTTTCCTTTCTTTCAACATACAATTAATTTTAGACCCACTACAGGGTGTAATCGATTTTTATTTTTTCCCACATTAGGTCATTTGTAGTTGTATTCAATAATATGAATCTATTGTCGGGGTGTATGATGTCATTTGTTTGGCCTTTAAAAATATTGCTTCATCCATAATTGCATCAGATTTTCATCAGGCCCAGACACTGTTGTCTCAACTGTCGATTATTTGTCCTACGGGCCTTCTCTGCAATGGATGTTATTCCAAGGAAGCGTACGAAAATTGTAATGCTGCGCGAACACACAGGCCTTACCAGTGGGCAAATCAAAGTACTTTTGATTGATAATCTGTGGTCAATCTGCAAGGAACGACTTCGTGGAATCGACATATGAAGTACTAACATGTGCGCTGTGTCTGGTTTCTTACCAAAAAAAAAAAAAATTTTTACCTCTTCTTAATACCCCGCCGAGCATTTTACTTTAATCATTTCATCCCAAATAAGTCGATAAGGTCACACTATGACGCAAGGGGTTACTGGGAGGGAAAAAGAATGCAACCCAGTCCTGAATAGAAAACAAGCGATAAGCCTCTACTCTTGTTCAAACAAAACGGCGAAGGATTGGCAAACCAGGCGATAGGCAAACCTATTTGGAAGATATGTTTCGCTATTCCAGTACACCTGTGGACTTCTAACACATTTCCGTTGTCTCTTATAACACTTATATCATCCATGTTTGGAATATTGCTGCCACATATGCTCCAGTACCCCTGCTGTTTACCTTGAGCTCTTTGATAAAATACCAAGTTGAAACAGCAATATCATTTGTCCTGATCTGGCGATTCGGCTTCCGTCACTTTCTCACCACCATAAGGTTGCCTCTCTGTGCCTTTTCTAGAAATACTTCCATGGAAATTGTTCGGATAAGCTCTTCGCTATGGTATCTGTTGAGATCTCAATTTACATTTGAACTGGCTAGATGTAACCGTAAATTCCATGCTAACTGTTTCTTTTCTCGCACTTCCCGCTTGTGGAAATTCCTTCCGGCTCCATGCGTTCCAGACAATTTTAATCTGCAAAAGTTTAAATGCAATGTCAGTCGCTATCAACAATGATTACGCTTTCCTCTTCCAGCTCATTATTAAATAATGTTTATTTTCCTAATGCTCCCACACCTTGTAACTCCTTGTGTCTTAGTGGCTTTACTGCCTTGCATAAGGTGATACCGATTGAATAAACCTCTAGGTAATTAAATTTCTATACTAAGCTGATTCTGATGTCTCCATGCGACTAATTTTACAATGGACAGGCATGACATTACTGTGGGATTTTACCAAACTCACCGACCTGTGTATAAAACGGAATAGATCAGATATTGTTTTAAATGATTTATAAAGCATAACTGATATTTTATCGAAAAGATTATGAAAGGCTCTCTCGTCCGTTTTGACGTGTGAGAGTTCATTAGTATGACCCGCCTTTGAAGTTCTAGTTGCGTTCGATGATTTTAAGACAAGGTTGAGACATACACAACATTCCACATACATGACAAAGTATCAGTACCTCTTGTGAAGGCAGAGTTTAGTGATCTGTCTTGTAATCGAAGATGTTCAATCCGTGACTTCTCAAAATAATGTAATTACTTTTATGCATACGCCCTTTTTATTCTAATACACTTCTATACTCTGTTTATGCTTATACACTTCTACACCCTTTTTATGTTTGTACTCTTTTACACTCATTTTATGCTTATACACTTCGACACCCCTTTTTATACTTATCTATACTTTTATCTATACTTTTATACTCTTCTATACTCCTTTTATGTTTATATGCTTCTACACCCTTTTTATGCTTATATTCATCAACACTCTTTGTATGCTTATACTCTTCTATACTCATTTTATGTTTACACTCTTCTATACTCTTTTTATGCTTATATGCTTCTACACCCTTTTTATGCTCATACTCTTTTACACTCATTTTATGCTATACTCTTCTATACTCTTTATATGTTTATACTCTTCTATACTCTTTTTATGCTTATACTCTTTTACACTCATTTTATGCTTATATTCATCAACACCCTTTGTATGCTTATACTCTCCTATACTCATTTTATATTTACACTCTTCTATACTCTTTTTATGCTTATACTCTTAAATACTCTTTTTATGCTTATACTCTTCTATACTCTTTTTATGCTTATACTCTATGCACTCATTTTACGCTTATCCTCTTCTATACTCATTTTTATGCTTATACTCTTCTATATTCTTTTTATGTTTATACTCTTCTATACCCTTTTTATGCTTATAAACTTCTATACTCTTTTATGCTTATACTCTTCTATACTCATTTTAATACTTATACACTTCTATACCCTTTTTATTCTTATACTCTTCTACATAACACGATCACAAACCCAACCTCAGAGTACAGCATACGGATAATATCTCATTTTTGAAATGAGTTATTGCAACAATTTACACTATTTACATTGTTCCGACTGCTGTCCTCATACTTATCGCCACGTTCACATTCACGACGTTTCGCCCGATGTGCAGGTAAAATATTTGTTGGAATACAAAATAATCAGTCAGTTATGTGCCATGAGTGAAACACGTTTAGACGATCATCTATATTTCGATACATGACTGACGAGGCAGGTGTTTTCCCGCAGTTGGTTGCCATTTCTTTCTGCGGTAGACCAGTTGCCATCCAAGTATATAGAACTCGGTCTGTCCCGCTATATACTTGGGGGAGAAGAAGAGGATTCATACCTTACCCAAGGGTATTAGCACGTAAGTGAATGTAATGTATTCGATTGGAATTCGAACTCGGTTCACCGATTCCTCAATCCGAGCCGCTATCCATTACTTCACTACTATCCCATACTCGCCCTACATCAAACAATATCCTTCACTACACGAGACGGTATGCTGAAGTGTATATGATATAATCAATGTGCGCGTATATTATATTAGAATTATTAAAAAATAAATTAACTGAATAAAATAAATAAATAAATCGTATTCATTTTGTGCAGCCTCGTTCCCAATAGCCGTTATGCATGACGTGCAGCTTCCCAAAGAATACCATTGTAGAGGCAAAGTCATTCTAACTACCACGCAGACACAATATTGCTTCTTGACAATGACTGTGATAATCGAAAGTACTTTAACAAAAATAACATTATATGTACTTCGGAAAGTTTATCCACAACTTCGAGCACAAAACTCTACAATTTATCTGAAAATTGGAAGAATATGAAAAAAATTAAACAGACAGTCCTTGCCGATTCTTTGGAATCAAACTTGTTTTGGATGAATACTTACCCCTTAAATATACTTACATTATTTAGATTATTCGGGCTGTTATTCTTATCTCCATTACCATATTCACAACATTTCGGCCGTTGTACGCTCCGGCCTTCTTTAGAATCTGTCTATACCTCTGAGATGAGATATTATGCCTACTTGCATTATTTACATTATTCGGACTGTTATCCTCACCTTCATTGCCATATTCACAACTTTTCGGCCGTTGTACGCGCCGGCCTTCTTCAGGATCTATCTATACCTCTGAGATGAGGTATTATGATTACTTGCATTATTTACATTATTCGGACTGTTATCCTCATCTTCATTGCCATATTCACAACGTTTCGGCCGTTCTACGCACCGGCCTTCTTCTGGTCGTGGGAATTTCGAAACGTGCCCTTTATTTCGTCCACCGGGGTAGATTGTCTAGTTCCAGGTGCCATCCCTCTTCCGGGTGTCTCAGTTATCTCACTTTAACTCAACTCTCCAAGTATTTTGGTTCACCACTGAAGTAGCCTGGTATTGAACTAACAACTCTTTGGGTCTAGTCACTGGATCTAACCAACACCTTTATATATATATATATATATATATATATATATATATATATATATATATATATATATATATATATATGTACACGAGGAGAACTATATGATAGTGACAGTAAAAGATTGCCGAGATAAAAGATTGTTTCATTAACTCGTTCGTATCTATACCTTTTTTATTTTATAATTGAAGTCTGTTTTTTGTTTCTTTTCTGTTTTCCCATGTTCTTATCTTACTACGACGTCCTTATCTCGTTCAAACGTTCACGCTCTGTTCATATCTTTTCGTACTGAGCGTTCTAGATATTTCTAGAAGATACCCACGCTCCTTGCGTACAAACAGATTACAAATATAACGGTAGCTTTCTTAGCAGGGAGAAAAAAAACACACACTCTCAGAAATAATTAATCATTTTGTTTACAGAGAAGTGTTAGAAGACGTACCTAGCACTAAAGTAAGCGACGGACTAATCATTAACTTATGAAGACAGAACGGATGTTTGTTTGCAAAATAAACAGCCTAAAGGTGTGATCTGCTTATTAGAGACGGCAGGTATACAAATTGTACAATCGGGAAAGTCTGGTACAGAAATTCGAAAGTGCATAGGTATAGCGAAAGATGCTTCCCAGGAACAACACCCCGGTGCAAATTAATTGAAACAAAATGAATAATTCCGTTTGTATTTACTTATCTTCTTTCAATGAAACATAACCCAGTGCACATTATATATATATATATATATATATATATATATATATATATATATATATATATATATATATATATATATATATAATAGTTAAACAAAAAGATTTTTGTTAGATATAGTTAAAAAAAATTTTAAACAACATCTAAAATATTACTACAGTTAGATTTACGTTAGAAATATTCAAACACAGTTGCATTCCATATCACGTGACGTCCGCGTCTCGCGACGGACGCTACTTCATGTAAACAAACTTCTGAAAACAGCCATTTCTGAAGAAAGATCGTGGCCGATATGAAATATCAAATATATATATATATATAAATATAAATAAATACTTTCACAAAAAAAAACATTCATTTTTTTAAAATTTGCAACTTTTCAGTTCTTTTTTCTATACTATATATATATATATATATATATATATATATATATATATATATATATATATATATATATATCATGAGAAGCCACGTATACTTTCTTGATATGTATATAATCTGGAGAAAACAAATTTGAATGTTTTTTTTGTGAAAGTATTTATTTATATTTTTTAATATATATTTGATATTTCAGATCTGCCCCGATCTTTCATCAGAAATAAATGTATTCAGAAGTTTGTTTACAAGTAGCGTCCGTCACGAGACGCGGACGTCACGTGATGTGGAATGTTACATTCCACATCACGTGACGTCCGCTACTTGTAAACAAACTTCTGAATACATTTATTTCTGATGAAAGATCGGGGCAGATCTGAAATATCAAATATATATATATATATATATATAAAATATAAATAAATACTTTCACAAAAAAACATTCAATTTTTTTTAATTTGCAACTTTTCAGTTGTTTTCTCCAGATTATATATATATCATTTTTAACATGAGTTTATTAACATTCCTTGTGTTGGTCAAACAGTCTCTTTTAAGTTGTCATTTGAGATAAGAGCTGGATGGATTCATGCTAGTTTGAATTCCCTCGGTCAGTTCAGCAGTTTTATTGGTACCTGGAGAGGGGATGGTAAGGTGTGTGTGTGTTATTTAGTTTAGTGTGTGTGTTATTTAGTTATTTAGTCTCTGGTAAGTGTGTGTGTGTGTGTGTGTGTGTGTGTGTGTGTGTGTGTGTGTGTGTGTGTGTGTGTGTGTGTGTGTGTGTGTGTGTGTGTTATTTAGTTTTTACGGAGTGAGCGAGTGTGATATGTGTTAGCTTGTATATTGTTATGGGTGTGTGTTATCATTTGGCTCATTAGGAAAGTGAGTGAGTATGATGTGTGTAAATGTGTATATTCGTGTGGGTGTGTGTGTAAGTGTATATATATATAAATAAATATATATATATATATATATATATATATATGTGTGTGTGTTTTTGTGTGTGTGTTTTTGTGTGTGTGTGTGTGTGTGTGTGTGTGTGTGTGTGTGTGTGTGTGTGTATCAACCGCAAATCCTGTCTGTCCGTCCGTGTCACTGAAACCCCTCTAACTCGGGCCAAACATGCTCTACATAGACAGTATAAGTTTTTGGAATCAGGATGATCTCAGGATTTAAAATCTGCCCTTAAAATGGTGCCTGAAGATCCAGAATTTGGGATTTGTATCCAGATGAGTAGGGAACAGTTAAAATTTTAAATCTGAAAATTACTGAAAAAAATTAGTTATTATAAAAGTTTTTATTTTATATTGAGTTTAAAGTAACAGAAAACCTTTGAGAATTTTTTTTAAAAATTGTTTTTAATTCAGATTAAAATATTTCCAAAACTTTGTGAATTGAGAAAATCAATGTGATTTCTTTAAAATACCAAGGAATTGGAGCTAAAGTGAGAGCTTTCGTGACGCGAGGCTTTGCAGCTCCGCGGAGTTGTTTTTTTTTTTTGAAGAACTTACAATAATTTTCGGTCTCAACTGGCATTTTTTTTTCGCAAACCAGCGATACAGCCTAAATCGGTCTTTTGGCCGGAATTGGCTTACAACTCGGATCAGTTCAATGGAAGTTTTAAAGTTCCAGGCAGCGAATTGTGGAATTCAAAGTTATTTCTTCAAAATTATTATTGCTTTTTTCTAAGCCGGACCTGAGGTCCTTTTTGTTTCAGGCCGGGGGATTAATTATCCCTCCGCGGTAGCTAGGTTAAAATCCATACGGAGTATTATAACAAAAACAATGCTCCAATATTGCAGCATTTCCACAACTTAATGTTTCCCGTGTACTCCCAGACGGTTCAAAGGACAAAATACTCAAATCCATAATCTTTGGCAGCAATCTTTGCGTATCATTATTTGATAATTCTAATATGCACCAAGCGAAATTCTTCTCTGCGCTAAATGTAAAAGTTGTAAAATACATTTAAAATTAGTTCCGAAACGGAACATCACATAATCAGCTTCTCATCCTTTTGGTAGGTATTAGAGCGAAGCAACTGTTCCCCCCATTTGAAATGGGTGAAGACTCCTGGTGCCGGAGATTCCAACCTGCGACAGGTCTTTCCCCATTCCACTAAGTGAGGTGGTGTCATCTTAATATCGACGCTAGCGTGACAGTCGTCGCGAACACTCGGTAATTTTTCTACTTGGCTCAAAACTGCGTGCGTGTAGTTTCAGATGGTAACGCATCCATATGGCAGTACTATAAGGAAGCTTGAAATTCAGTGTATGTCATTTCGCCGAAGTGTGGACAACTTTGTTTTTCATAGAGTTGAACAGGCCAGATTTCGTGCCAAAGAAAGTATATTCGGGGGGATTTTTACTGCACTAATTTATTCAAAAGAAATCTGCAGGTGAAGTACACAGAATTCTTGTTGAGACTTATGGCGACCATGCTCTGACGGAAACAATATGCAGAGATTGGTTTAAACGCTTCAAAATAATGATTTTGATGTTAGATAAAGAACGCTCTGGCGCACCGAAAATGTTTGAAGACGGAGAATTCGAGGCATTGCTTCATGAAGACTCATGTCAGGCGCAATCTGAACTTGCAGAATCATTAGGAGTTGATCACAGGACAGTTTCGAAACGTTTGAAAAAATTAGGAATGATTCAAAAGCAAGGACATTGTGTGCCGTACGTGTTGAAGGCGAGAGACGTCGAACGGCGTCTTGACACGTGTGAACATCTGCTTCAACGGCAGAAAACTAAAGGAGGTTTTGCATAGTATTGTGACCAGCGATATAAACTGTATGCATTACGATAACCCTAAGCTTAGAAGATCTTGGGGGCAAGCCCGGCCATGCATCAACATCGGTGGCAAAACCAAATATCCATGGTTCGAAGCTTCTGCTCTGCATTTGGTGGGATCAGCTCAGCGTAGTGAGCTGCTCAAACAGATCGAAACCATCACGGGAGATCGCTGTTGACTACATATGAAGCGATTGAGCCGAGCATTGAAGAAAAAACGGCCACTCTACGAGCAGAGACATGACAAAGTGATTTTGCAACATGGCAACTCTAGGCCATATGTTGCAAAACGGGTGAAAACCTACATGGGAAGTCTTACAACACCCGCCGTATTTACTAGACACTGCCCCGTTCGATTGTCACTTGTTCCAATCGATGACACATGGCCTGGCTGAGCCGCACTTTCATTCTTATGAAGATGCCAAAAAACGGGTCGACTCGTGGTTAGTCTCAAAAGACGTGTCGTTTTTCCGACGTGAAATTTAAATGCTGCCAGAAAGATAGGAAAAAGTAGTGGCTAGCGATGGACAATACTTCCAGTGATATGAAAATTCAGCGAGAACTTATTTAAGGTTCTAATATTAAAGTAAAAACTGATTTTTCTGTTTTGCATTATAACTTTAGACTGCAGTTCATTTTTTAGCTACTATATTTCCATAATATTCTCTCCCCTCTAGCACTTTAAATATCGAATGTATAAATAATTCTAATTTCTATGCCCCCACTCTATTACCTATATTAATTATAAACTTTTCTCTAATCTAAGATCTCCCAACTCTCTTTCAAGTATATATCTATATATTTTAGAGTTATTTTTAAACCCCTTTTTATTCCTTTTTTAAATTTGAATTAATATTTCATTCTTCATATAACCCCAAATCAATGACATAATGTTAATATTCGGGTTTAATTTTATAAAAATTCTTCCCTTTCTTCCACCTTCCCCTGACCGCTCACTTGCGCCTTCCGTCTGAATGAAACATTGAAATGGATAAATTTTGTATTAGCTTTTCGACTGTTTTTTTTTCTTGTTCTTTTTTAGTCTTTCCAGTTAATTTTCTATTCCTGACACGAACTCAGTCCACGGCGGGTTTCATGTGACAGACGACCGGTGTTTTCCTCTGCCGAAATAGACTATTCCCCATATGAGGTGATTTCGGATTTTATTGTTTATTAATTATTTGCTCTATAATAATTAATACTCTGAGGTCTTTTTGTGAATCAGTTTTAATATTTTATATTACTAGGATCCACTTGTGTTATATTCCAACGGATCTGTTACCTTTACTACATATATATATATATATATATATATATATATATATATATATATATATATATATATATATATATATATAGCATAAATGATTGATAGGACATATCTGAACAAAATATGAGCCGAGTGAAACGTTATCAGGTAAATAAAAAAAAACTGATTACCTGATTTTCACGAATCCCGTCCTTAATATCTGTGTTAACGAAGACAGATTATGACGTCGATAAACTGAGAGGGCTATAATCATCTTTTGGCCTGAAATATGTACTGTATAATATTAGATATGTGTAATCTAATGGAGAAGGTATTATATATATATATATATATATATATATATATATATGTATATATACCACCGCCTCGTCTACGCCAAGAGTTTCTTTCCACGCCCTTCCCACCCGTGAAACTCCCTTCCGTTTACTTGCTTCACTGATAACTACAATCTTCAAATATTTAAACGAAACGTTAATTGCCATCTTCTCTCTTCTTGAATTCCCTTCCTCTTTTATCCTTTCCTCAATTCTCCCTATTCCCAGACTTCTCTTTCACTTTCATTCCTTGTTGCCCCCCCCCCCCACTCCGAGCACGAGTGGCGTTCCTGCCTTGTTTGGGGTGAAATTATTTTAAGAAAAAAAAAACATGGAAAATTCTCCCACGTGTCGAAATTTCTTTTGAAAATTCGGAATTCTCCGAAAGTACTCAACATTAGCATCACCTGTTTCAAATAAGGGGATAGGTCATGCTACCATTTTATTTGCCGTGTCCCTTCAGGACGTAAGCGATCATGGCTCTCCACTTTACCCTATCTCTTGCAGTTCTGTCACTTTGCTATTTCCCCCAGGTCATGTTCTGTGACCCACTTGCCAAGTATGTCATGCGTTGCTTTCCTTTGTCTCTTTTTCCCTCTATTCGACCTGTGAGTATCAGATTCTCTAGGCCATCCTTTCTCATTACGTGCCCCAGAAATTTCAGCTGCCTACAAACTAAACGCTCCAAATGTTCGGTAACAACTGAATGCATTTTGGTTAACCAGTCTAAGAGGAGCCATTCTAGAAATATGAAACGCATTAACGTTTAGCCAGGGAGCTAATTATTCATTCAAATATTTGTAAATTTAAAATTTATGTTTTTTTTATACTGATGTTCACCTTGTACAAGGAACGAGAGCCACTGGAGGTAGAGAGTTAGAGAGTAAGAGGCACAGTTTATAGGGATATGTTGAAGAGGTCAAAGTTCACCCTAGTTATGAATAGGTTAAGATTGTAGTAATCGAGGAATCACCATCTTGGTAATCGGTTCCACACAGCAGATTTTCCTGGGAAGAAGTTGCTCGCTTGGAACTTACATCCTACCAATAGGATACTAATGAAAGGTGGGTGGCTGGCTACAATGTGCGTGGCATTGCGGGTCTTATCCGCGAAATTTAGAACTGGTGGAAGTAAAATGTTTAGTTCATCTGAACAATGCCATGGAAATAGAGTAGCGACAGGCTTGCGCGTTTTGTCTTTTATTAGTCGGAGGATTATTCATCACCTACAAGGCAACGTGAACACTTTAGGACTCTATCAAGACTGGAAAGTGAAGAGTTGGTAGCTCATGCCTAAATATGACAGGAGGACCTGATCTGACTCTTGTAAATGTCTCTCCAGAATCTATCTTATATATCTACTAGCAGCATGGCCCGGCGTTGCCCGTGCTTGATTCAAAAATCGTACGACTCATACAGCAATTGCTATCATTTGACTTAAAACATTTTGCCCTTCCTTGCCTTTAAAGGAGGGCCCTTTGCCGTGCTGATGTTGCTACATGCCTTACTTCTTGCCTATCTCACACTGTGAATTTTTTCTAAGCTCTATACTAAACATTAAATCTGTTACGAAAAAAGAACTAAACAAAATGAACACAAAACGATCAGCTTTAAAAACGGACTCGTAACTGGAAAAAATGAATGAAAAAAGAATGTTAACAACAAATACTTTTTCACATCCAACCCAGTTCTGCGGAATCAGAATCAACGTTGAGTTTAAGTAAGCGAATGAGCCAATTGGAGTAAAGTGCCACGCAGATTTAAATTTTTCCCACTTGTGATGAATGGAGCTATCAATTTTTTTGCATGCTAGCATGCTAGTTAACATTCGTGTCAGTCAGCTGTTGGCTCTCACGCTGGCCAATAGAATCTTCCTGCCAGTAGAAAATGACCGCAAACTACATGAAAACTGCCGTAGAAGCATGAAAAAATCCACTATCGATAGGAGTTGGGAAATGCATAGTCGGTCTTGGCCTGACCGCTAAGTTGGAGCATGTGCATGTAAATTTTGGTGCAAATCCGTCGAAAATTGCGGCCGTGCATTCGCTACACACACACACACATCCTACCTTTTATAGATAGAGATAAGTCTACCATTCGTTCATGCTTCGAATATAATTGCCACATATGGTCCAGTGCCCCTGGTATTTACCTTGAGCTTCTTGATAAAATCCAAGGAAGAATCAGCAATATTATCGGTCTTAATCTAGCGGTTCGGCTTCAGTCACTTTCTCACCGCCGTAATGTTGCCTCCCTGTGTCTTTTCTATAAATACTTCCATGGTAATCTTTCTGTCAGCTCTTCGCTATGTCGCCTGGGCGTTATGAATTTAAGCGCAGTACTACACAGGCAACGAGGTCTCATCAATTTACAGTTGAGCTAATTAGATGTAACCGAAAGTTCTACGCTAACAGTTTCTTTTCTCGCACTTCTCGCTTGTGGACCTTCCTTCCAGCTCCATGCTTTCCGGTCAACTTTAATCTACAAAAAATTAAATGCAATATCAATCGCTATCTACTGTCCTACTGATAACTCTTTTCTCTTTCCGTTCATTATTAATGTTTCTGTTCCTAATTCTTCAACACCCTGTAACCCCTCGTGTCTTAGTGGCTCTTCTAGCAGGAGGAGCGGTAATTTCTTGATCGGTACAAGCAACCGGCCATTTTATCTTGCAAGTTTTGTGCGTTATATTTTCAGCCTAATGTCTAAGAAGTTCCGACATAAAATGGGAAACCACTCTAAAAATGATATGTTTATGTCCTAGTCAAATGCTAATTCTTTATTTCAAATATTTGTAATTTGAATAATGTCTAAATATGAGATTAGGACCGGATATGACTCTTGTAAATGTATCTCCCTGTAACCCCTTGTGTCTTAGTGGCTTTACTACCTTGCATGGAGTGATACCGATTAAAAAAAAGGAAGGATAGCAGGAGGAACGGTAATTGCTCGATCGGTACAGGGAACCAACCATTTTTTTCTTGCAAGTTTTGCGCGTTATATTTTCAGCCTAATGTCTAAGAAGATCCGATATAAAATGGGAAGCCACTCTAAAAATTATATGCTTTAAGTCCTAGTCAAGTTGCTAATTCTTTATTTCAAATATTTGTAACTTTTAAATTTATGTTATAATGATTAAATTATTTATTCAAAGAATTGCGGATAAACAAACATGAATTTTTCCAGTTTCGCTTTTCACTTTCCTGATGTTTCTCTTTCTTTTATTCGTCACGATTCTCTTCATTCTATTTTGGAATCAGTGTGTTTTTTGGAATCGCTAATGTCTGAGTCCGACCGCACTTCTCCCCAATTTTTTCCACTCTCTTTCCTAGCTTACCTCTTTTTATCAGTCGTCAATGGGTTTTCCACCCACCTACCATGATGTTTCTCCTCGCCAAAAGTCTCTTCCTTTTACCAATGAGACAAAAATAATTCCCGCTTCCTCGCCGACGCCATATTTGGTTCATATCTTTTGCCGTCACCGTTTGGGACTTATCAGTCTTTTCCGCCCCCACTGATACCATTAAAACGTTCGTATCTGACACAGCGTCAACCTATCACGCCCATCTCTCACCTGCTGAAGAGATAGGAGAACGAGACATGTGCATGTATCCACCATTATACATACATATATATATATATATATATATATATATATATATATATATATATATATATATTATTATTATTATTATTATTATTATTATTATTATTATAGTGGATACTCATATTTGAAACAGACGGCATATTATATATATATACATACAGGTTGAGCTGGTATTTGAGGACAGATCTTATGGATTAGTAAAAAAAACTTGTTGAACACATGAATTATATTTGATTACAAACAAGTAAACATGAAATTTAGCTAACTATTATTTAATTTTATTCAATAAAACCACTACTAGCATCAATAACTGCCTCTACACGAGGTCAAAATCGGCTGCAAGTTCTGATTAATTGGTCCTTATTTATGTCAGACATTACTCGAACTATTGCAGCTTTAAGAGACTCTTTGGTGTTATGAGGCTGTTTATTAACCTCCTTCTCAACAACGCTCCACACATAATAGTCTAGTGGATTGAGATCTCGAGAGTTAAGAGGTCAAATGTTGGGTGTGATGTGGTCAGCCATCCATTCTTGTGTTCGTAATGCCTTGTGGGATGGAGCTGAGTCTTGCTGGAATATATAAGGCCTGCCGTTGCATATGCTGTCAATCCAGGGCTTGACAACTGTTTCTAGAACCTCAATGTAAGCATCAGCATTTACTCTAAGACCTTGTGGAAAAAAGTGTTGTGGCATAACATGGCCTTCATTGCTAACAACACCCAATACCATAACACTTGAAGGAAATTTTGTGCGCATCACTCTTAGCACCTGGGAAGGATCTGAACAAAGCCATCTGTCATTTCTTCTGTTAAGTTTTTGATCTTGATCAAAATTTTTCTCAGCTGAGAAAAACCAAATCACACTAACTTCTGGAGGATTTTTAAGTTTGTTTTAAAGCCTTTTGGATCTGTTTACTGGGTTTCTTTTGTTTTTTCAGACATGAATTGACCTTTCTTCATCACGTAGGACTTGTATTGAATGTCTTCATGAACACTCCTTCTGATTGTTTTTCCGACACATGCAGCTTTTTGGCAATTGACCTCATTGATTGACCTCGTTTTTCATCAATTGTCTGCATGACTTCCTGAATAAATTCGGATGTTTTCACTTTATCAGAATGTGCAGAATGTCTTTTACGTTTTGATACAGACATTGGGGAACTGTCAGCGTCTTCTAACTCTTTTCGTGTCTTGTGGACAAACGATCTTGCAACTTTGAAGAAACGAGCAATATCCAAATCGCAATGATCAGCCTTTAATGTCACAATAGCAGCATGCCTTTTCATTTCCTTTGTCATTATGGGGTTTGTCATTCTTGATTTCTGAAAAATAAAAGCATTAGAAGTTAGGTGGGAAGTAGTATTAATCTTAAATCTGTATGTCCTCAAATACCAGCCGCACACACACACACACACACACTATATATATATATATATATATATATATATATATATATAAGTGGACATGGAAGTCAGCACTTAGAGGCGACAGTATATATATATATATATATATATATATATATATATATATATATATATATATATATATATATATATCGTCCTTAATTTTTAGCAAGACGAAAAGTGCGTCAACGTACCTTCAGTAGATTTGTGATTTGTCAGTTGTTAGATGTTTGTTAGTTTGTTTTATTTCATGGCATATTACCTCAATTGTTTATTTAATGTCGACATAATTTTAATTGCTGGTAATGTTTTTTTAATGTTTTGCTGGTAATAATTTTTTTTCTTCAAAGTCTATTGCTGGTATTAAAACCTATTTTTAGTCTTTCATAGGGTTTTGAACCCATTTTTTGCCCGGGGTGGTAATAATTTGCTGGGACCCTTACAGGTGCTACTACCGCGTGTCAGTTTGGACACAATTAAGAGCGGTTCCCCGCTCCACAAATGTTTTTGATCATAGGTCTTGCTGCCGGATGTAGTTTATCGTCATACCCAGTATGCGTCATTGGGGTGGAGTGGGATCTTACCTCCCTGCAGCGGTGCAGTCAGCGTATTCTGAAGCTTCAGTCGACAGGGCATGTGAAAGTTAGAGAAAGCAAGGGCTAATGGGTTGCCTATACTGACGCCATTAGTTTTGATGTAGGTGTTTACACTACGATCAGAGAATGGGGCTTTCGTAGTACAGGCAAGGAATAGTTTCCGAAGAATTGCTGGCTGAATTTTGGGAGGAGGAATTGATGGCATTTGTAAATGGAGTCACTAATTATGTTGTTTCTTTTTAAAAAAAAAAGTAGGTATACAGTAATAAAAATCAAAACGTATTGTTTTGCTTATACAAATCCATCAATAAGAAATATCAATCCCTCAAATATTGAAACTCTTTGCCGCAGTCATTCACAAATCCCTCTTTACCTACAAAGCATGTACTATTATTGTTTCTTAAAAAAGAAAAATTGTAATAAATGTATTATAATAAAAAATAAAAATATTAACAATGATTTTAATTAATTAAATTAATTCTAATATTAAATAAATGCTACAACGAATATTATAAATATATATAATTATTTCATTGAGTCTGAAAGAAACCTCAACAGAATACAGAAAGCACTAGACGGTCGTTTCGTCTTTTCTTTGGGACTCAGTAGTGCGCATCCACTACCGAGAATTGAAACTCTGACAGTCAGGTTGTCAAGCAAACACCATACCAACTGTTCCAACCGGCCTCGCTGACGAAGGGTTAGCAAATCAGACTCAATAATTATAATCATCTCAGATCATCCTAATTTCTATCATTCATATATATATATATATATATATATATATATATATATATATATATATATATATATATATATATATATATATATATATATATATATATATATATATATATATATATCCTCCTAATTTCTATCATATATATATATATATATATATATATATATATATATATATATCCACCTAATTTCTATCATATATATATATATATATATATATATATATATATGAGGAAAAATATGGAACCCCCCCCAAAAAAAACGAATATGTTTTTAATGTTGTTTCAATATCGACGTCAGACGTTTCGGTCTAGTAGCCCTTCTTCAGGACATAATTATTAAAACATAATTAAAATTAGACGATATAGTCATTTTGTTTTGATCATTCTTATGTCTATCGTCTTTTAAAGTTGACTTGAATATCGTCTAAATTAGAGATTTGAGATCATTCTAATTAAGTAATTCATCGAGTCTAGAAGAATCCTTAACAGAATGCAGAAAGCACTGGACGGTCGTTTCGTCCTATATTGAATTACTTAATTGTAATTATCACAAATCTTCCTAATTTCTATCACTTGTATATCCTTGCTTGAACCGGCTTCTAGTACTCTGGACTGAGCGTCTTGGGGATAGTAGTCGTTGCTCGTGGGGACACAGTCCTATCCGTAAACAAGAAACTCGGATGTGATCGAGCGGCGCTATATTGAGTCTGATTCGCTGTCTCTTCGTCACCGAGTCCCGTTAGAACAGTTGGTATGACGTTTGCCTGATGACGTTGCTGTCCGTGTTTCTCGGTAGTGGATGCACACTGCTGATGACAAAACGACCATCTAGAACTTTCTGCATTCTGTTGAGGTTTCTTCTAGACTTAAAGAATTACTTAATTAGAAATATATATGTTTAAATAGATTTTGAACAATAAAAAAAATATTAAAAAATTTAACTCTTCAGACACACTGGGTTGTATATTAATATTCTTTTGTTTTTATTATTAATTCATTTAGATTCCTCAACTAGTTTCGGTCATCATCAGGAGAAAAAAATTCTGCTTGCTGGTAGCACTGAACTACAGAAATGAATGTCTTGATGGAGAAAATGACCCTTTTGTCTGTAGTTTTCATTAGTTTTTTTTATTTTTTAGTTTTTTTAACATGAATTTTGGTCAGTTTTTGTGTACGTCAAACAATCTCTTTTAAGTTGTTATTTGAGATAAGAGCTGGATGGATTAATGCTGCTCTGAATTCCCTTGGTCATTTTGACAGCTTTATTGGTTCCTGAAAAGGGGATGTCTCTCTGTTAAGTGTGTGTGTGTGTGTGTGTGTGTGTGTGTGTGTGTGTGTGTGTGTGTGTGTGTGTGTTATTTGGTTCTTAGGGTGTGAATGAGTATGATGTGTGTGTATATTCGTATGGGTGTGTGTATAAGTGTGAAGCCTCAGCACCTCGGTAAGCATGTCTGTCTTGCGTGGGTGAGAAATGTGGGTAGGTTTTGATTTGTAGGGTTATATATTAATACTATCTATATTGTTAAATTTATGGTTTAGCCCGGTTGGATAATGCATTTTTAAACGTTGTATCCACTTATTTTCATGGAACTCTAAAATCTTTCTAATGTTATCTGCTCTGGACTTTTTTATTCTCTCAGTTATAATAAATTTGGCATAAGTTTTAAAATCGTGTTTTTCTAGGTGGAAATGTTGTTCTACAGGTAATAATCTTTCATGGGGAGTCAACTTAATTGTTGAACACACACACACATATATACATATATATATGTATGTTCAACAATTAGTATAGAGAAGGTCGCTCGTCTTGCGCCATAACAGGTGTCTAGATTGAAACAATATATTTTATTAATGGTGGGATGAGATTTGCAGCATTTTTGCATTTGAGCAATTTTTCCATACATAGGCATGAACTCGGCATTTGCCTTCTATCTGAAAAATTGAATAAGTTATTGTGTCATTAAGTCTTGTTAGAAAAGTGATTTCGCCATTAATCACATTGCTATTTGATTCTTTGTAGAAATCCTTTATGACATAAAATATAAGCTGCACACTTTTATATATATATATATATATATATATATATATATATATATATATATATATATATATATATATTTGTGGGTGTTTGTCTCCAAAACTCTAGGAGGAGAAAACAAAGAGACGGGGGTTACAACATTTATATAGAGATGTGTGAGTGTACTGTACTCATATGTAATATTGGTGATTTAGCCTTATTCAACCCCGATTTATAGACTGAGTTCGTGTCGGAATTCTCCCATATGAGGTAATTTTGGATTTTGTTGTGCAATACTGTATATATATATATATATATATATATATATATATATATATATATATATATATGTTTACTTTCTGTACAAATATATACAGTATGATGCAGAAGTAATTATTCAGTAAAAAACCGTACACACAAAAGTATTGATTATATAAACACTATTATAATACTGGTACTACTGCTATAATACTTACTGTATACCTAGTTTTGCAGCCTCCTGTATATATATGTACATATATATATATATATTTAAATTTCGGTGATTTCCCAGCTGTGACAGTCTGTTTCATGCTTAAACGCAATCGTCAGGCCATGTACGTTGTGTCTTGATTCGAGTCAAGCTGGAATCGTTTCCATCTGTGCTGGTCAAACTCTCTGCCTCCGGGCAGAGTAGATCCCCAGACGAGGCTATGTCGAAGGCCAGAGTCTTGTCTCGGGAAACAGCTACCCGACCCCGTTTTATGCGGGATCTACGGGGAATTTTTGGTTGAGTCTACGGACTCGATTACTCAACTGTAAACTCGGCCTTGTGTCACATCTTACCTCTTTGGGGTTGGTAAATATCGTCTTTATTCGACTATTTATATATGCTGGCCAGTATTATTCTAACATATATTACAAGCTGGTTTATATTTAAAAACATTGGATTCATTTATGCTTGTTTGTGTTTGATATTCAGTGGTGGGATAATTACAATTGCGTATATATGTGTGCTCGAACGCATCCCTACCCGTCCCTAAACATAACCCCTTTTTCGAACGTAACTAATAACTTTTACAACAAAAGTAAATGAAAATAAACATGCTACCACCCCTTGTCTGGATGAGTGGATTTCTCTGTATCGTTGGAAACAGTGAATTATGAATTTTTGCCGCGCCTTTAAAACTCAGTAAATTTTAAAATAAGTTACTCCAAAATTCGGTTGAAGATGAAATGGAACTAATGTTTTTAATTTAATTACAAAATTAAATTCGAAGCTTTTAGCTTCCATTTTTGAAACATGGTTATTACTGTGTAGCGAAAGAAAAACATATTTTAAATCAGTTAATTTATAATTATATATATATATATGTTAATAAATACACATATACCTATATATATATATATATATATATATATATATATATATATATATATATATATATATATATATATATATATATGCGTGTGCGTGTGCGTGTGTGTGTGTGTGTGTTAATATATACACATATACCTACATTTTAATATGTGTATTTTTTAACATATATTTCTTAGCGCTGTCTAATCATATTGAGCACTATTATGTCTACACCTCTTGGCTAAATTTGCTAATTATTTATTTGCTTACCAGCGTATGCACGCCAGCACACGCGTATACGGTCGCTAATATCTAATTATCTCATTTACCTAAACCTATACACTGTTATGTGACATCTGTCCTTCTTGAAGGCAGCGAATATTGGACGATTTCCTCAAAGATGAAGAAGAGACTTGAGGCAACGGAGATGTGGTTCTACAGAAGGATGCTAAGGATATCATGGACCGTGCAGGTGAGCAACGATGAGGTCTTAGAGAGGTTGTAAACAAAGAGGAGGCTTATACTTAATATCAGGAAGAGGCAGCTGAAGTGTCTGGGACACATAATGAGGAAGAAGGGCCTGTCTATATTTCTGAGATGAGGGATTATGTACATTATTCGGACTATTGTCCTCATCTTTGTCACTATATTTATTACAACGTTTCGTCCGGTGTACGCTCCGGCCTTCTTCAGGTGGTTGGAATGTCGAACTGAACCCTTTATTTCGCTCACTGGGGTAAACTGTTCTAGTTCCTTGAGAACACATGGCACAGTGGATAAAGCGTTAGTTAGATCCAGTGACAGGACCCAAAGAGTGTGAGTTCAATACCCGGTTAAGGCGGTGCAGAACTTTGAGAAAGGAATTAACAGGAGATAACTGACATCCATTAGACATGGCACGTGGAACTAGAACAGTTTACAGCAATGGGCAAAATAAAGGATTCAGTTCGAAACCACCTGAAGAAGGCCGGAGCGTACAACTGCCGAACCGTTGAAATAAATATGGCGACAAAGATGAGGACAATAGTCCGAATAATTTAAATAGTGTACATAATACCTCATCTCATAAATATAGACAGATACTGAAAGGCCGAAACGTTGTAATAAATATGGCGACAGAGATGAGGACAATAGTCCGAATAATGTAAATAGTGTACATAATAACTCATCTCATAAATATAGACAGATACTGAAAGGCCGTAACGTTGTAATAAATATGGCGACAAAGATGAGGACAATAGTCCGAATAATGTAAATAGTGTACATAATACCTCATCTCATAAATATAGACAGATACTGAAAGGCCGTAACGTTGTAATAAATATGGCGACAAAGATGAGGACAATAGTCCGAATAATGTAAATAATGTACACATTTTATTGTAACCTAAATATGTACAATAATGGATCATGTGCAATATCGGTGAAAAACTCAACTATAAAAATTGAAAATGTATGTAAATACAACTATTTATCTTCAGCTTGAGATTTTTATTGTTAAATACTTGAATTAAAATATTTTGTGGGATAATTATGATGTAATACGATTTGGACAATTTTATTGTTACACTCGGTATATGTCCTGAATTTCGTTGATTTGTATGTCGTAAATTTCAGTAATGTGTAAAAAGAAATCGTGTTCAAACAGCACCTATTGAAGAACGCGACTGAGTGCTGTTCCACCTCGATATGTACAAGTGCAATAGTCATAAATAAAAAACTGTGGACTCAGGTGGAGACAAAACTACCAATATTTACTAAGCTCAAATTAGTATACTACAAAAATAAATGTGAGTAAATGCAATTAAAGAGAAGATGGTTCCAATTATTCAAACGGAGTTGTGGCAGCTGAGCGCTTCGAAAATAAGCATTCGATTTGTTGTTTTTGGGTGGGGATTAAGTAGGTTGGAATGCAGATTACTGACACCGGTGGGGAAACTAAAATCACGAGGAAAGAATAGATAGATAGATAGATAGATAGATAGATAGATAGATAGATAGATAGATAGATAATGAACAGGCTGAGATAGATAGATAGATAGATAGATAGATAGATAGATAGATAGATAATGAACAGGGTGAGATAGATAGATAGATAATGAAGAGACTGCGATAGATAGATAGATAGATAGATAGATAGATAGATTGATAGAAATTTTACCGATGAATCGGAAAAAAGAAAGTGTTCAGCAGCATAATATGAATAAGAAATTTTTCTCACTATATACTGATTATATATATATATATATATATATATATATATATATATATATATATATATATATATATATATATATATATATATTAAAATGTCAGTGATTCATGCTATGAAATATATATAAAATCATATCATTTATATAATTTAACAAAGTATTTCCAATGATTGGTCAAAATAGAATCGAGCGATAATTATTATTAAATTAGAATAAAAAAAAAATCATTCAATACTTATTGAAGGTCAACTCAGAATTTCTAAAAATTACGAATCTCCGAGTTGACCTTTGATAAGTACTGAACGATCTTACTCCAAATATATGTGTGTGTGTGTGGTTAAATACCAACTGAAGTTCTTTGTACAGGATATTTTCTACATTTTCGCATCTTTCCTACTTTCCAGTGAAAATTTAAATTTATTTTGTGCATAGTATCTTCTCAGTTTTAGAAGACATTATCAGAGACTACACTATGTCAGTTTCTGGTTTTTTTTTCTTTTCCAATATCACGTCTCCGTGTGTTATGAAGGATTCACGTGACAGTTAGTTTGGTCGTTTTTTTGTTTTTTTTCGATGGTCTTTAAGAAATATCATATGAAAAAATGAAAAACTGCTGCTCAAATACACTTAAGATATACACATTTTTAAAAAATATTCTCAGCCCGCCATTTCTTTCGTGCGCATGCGTAGCCGCATCAAAGTAAACATCACTTTAGTCCGATGAAATCCTAAAGGACGAAACACGTCATATGAAAACATTTTCCACTTCGTCATAGAATTTTCTAAAACACGCACGCACGCATAAACACGCACCCATGCACACACGCACACACACGCGCATATACCGTATATACTCGCGTATCATGTGAACTTTGAAGACCTAATTTTGAAGCTAATTTGACTACAGTAAATGGATATTTACTTTGGTCAACGGCGTAGCCAGGGCCAGAGGTACATACGCTAATTTTATATTTCGTGTGTGATGCGACCCCCTTAAAATTAGCTTCAAAATTAGATCTTCAAAAGTCGCAAGATAGGCAAGTACATACGATGTAAATATCTGATTTGGACTGATTATATGAGAATAGTCTAATCTAAACAGGGTTAACTTATGAATTATAAGAAGGTCTTATTTATTTCGTGTAAGGTGTAACCTATGATATCACGATAGCCTAGTGACTTAGGAAGATAGATTTAGTGGCTTACGTGGAGCAGAAAAATATTCATATATCAAGACTTAATTTTGAAACTAATTTGACGACAGTAAATGAATATATAGTTTAGTTAAGGGCGGAGCAAAGGTCAGTAGTACACACGCTAATTTTATATCTTGTGTATGATGCGACTCCCTTAAAATTAGCTTCCAAATTAGGTCTTCAAAAGTCGCATGAGACGCGAATATATACAGTAATTTATGATCCGATGTAAATGTCTGATTAAGACAATTAGTCTGATTATACAGTATTTACATTAGTCGGACTATTGTCCTCATCTTTGTCGTCATATTTGTCACAACGTTTCGGCTGTTGTACGCTACGGCCTTCTTCAGGTGGTTGGAATTTCGAACCGAACCCTTTATTTCGATCACTGGGGTAGACTGTTCTAGTTCCACGAGCCATGTTTGATGGATGTCAGTTATCAGTTATCTCCTGGTAATTTTCCCTCTGAAAGTTCTCCACTGCCTGAACCGGGTATAGAACTCACACTCTTTGGGTCTGTCACTGGATCTAACCAACGCCTTTATCCACTGTGCCATGTGTCCTTGAGGAGAACTTTCAGAGGGAAAATTACCAGGAGATAACTGATAACTGACATCCATCAAACATGGCTCGTGGAACTAGAACAGTCTACCCCAGTGATCGAAATAAAGGGTTCGGTTCGAAATTCCAACCACCTGAAGAAGGCCGGAGCGTACAACGGCCGAAACGTTGTGACAAATATGGCGACAAAGATGAGGACAATAGTCCGACTAATGTAAATACTGTACATAATACCTCATCTCAGAAATATAGATAATCTGATTATGTGTAATTTATATGAGAATAGTCAAATCGTTTCTCTTATGGACAAAGTAGTAAAATTAGTGACTTATGGGTGAAGTTTTATGGTGGAGCAGAAAAATATGCAGTTACCAAGACCTAATTCTGAATCTAATTTGACTACAATAAATGGATATATAGTTCGGTCAATGGGATAGCCAGTGCCAGCAGTATATACATTAATTTTATATCTCGCGTATGATGCGACCCCCTTAAAATTAGCTTCAAAATTAGGTATCAATAGTCGCATGATATGCGAATATATATATATATATATATATATATATATATATATATATATATATATATATATTTGTGTATTTAGGCTTCAATCCTTCTTTCAAGCACATTTCATTAAAAACGACTGATTTAGATTTTTATATAATTTCTCGTGCGATCTAATAAAGTTTTTCTTTTCAGAGGATAAATTATATAAAAATTGTCCGAATGTTCTTTTTTTCCGAGCGCTTTCGGCTATACATTTAGCCATTATCAAGGATTATATTTCAACTGTTAGAATTAGAAATAGTTTGTTATGTGTATGTTTTATATATATATATATGAAAAGAGAAGAGGAAAACTATGCTTAGTTTAGCCGACGGGTTTCGTCATTCGACGAGCTTTTGACAAATCAATGTGATGGTTTTATTTTTGCAACAATTATCTATTGTTACTCAAAATTTCCAAATTTAACAACGCTCATAAACATTCAGCAATTTAACTGAAAACATTTTGGTTATAAGATCCTAGATTACGTCATATAACATCTTTGAAGGGATTTTTTTTAATTTAAAGACGCTCAATAACAGGTTAACTGAAATGTCTAGACATTTAGACCTTAGAATATGTCATTTAGTATATTTGAAAAATAATTTTTTTTTATCAGATTGAAATATGAGATGGATGTTTGTAATATACATCTCCAAAAGTTGAAATGATGGATTCAGAAGTTTTCCTTTGATTTTTCAACACGTTCGTTGTGTATGCTGCCTTGGGTAAGTAGCAATTCCTTCAGGAACGGTGAGAATGGGGAAATAGTAGATTGATATTTTGATAATATTCATTTCGGCACTCTTGATGATTTTCCTTCTGAGTAAATTACTTTCTCTTTTGATGAGTGTGGTAAATTGTGGTCGAATTTATTCCTGTGTATGACTCGTGCATTTGTTAAATTATTATTTATAAGGTTTCTTTTGTGTTCATAGACAAGTTTTTTTTTAAATTTATGTTTGTTTCCCCAATGTATTTTGAAGAACAGTCTAGGGAAATTATTTTATATACGCCTGCCCACGAACTATTACTGATATCGGTATTTTTAGATCTGACCATATCCCTTATGGTTTTGGAAGTGGTTGTAACTACTTGGACGTTGTTTAGATGGGATAAGGTATTTTAGATAGTGGATGTTATAGAATTGTTAGGTTGTATTATCTATCTATTTTTGTTTAATTTATTATTGTTGATAATGTTGTTAATTTTGCTGGTGTTTGAATGTGTTTTCTATGTGTGTTTCAACTTTTGGAGACGTATAATACAATATTTCAATGAATGAAACCTTTTATTTTTGCTCTTTTCTTTTACGGGAATACTAAGTGATGTATTCTAAGGTGTAAATGTCTGGACATTTTAGTTAACCTGTTATTGAGCGTATTCAAATAAAAATTTCCTCTCAAAGATTCTATATGAAGTAATCTAGGATGTTTTAACCAAAATGCTTTCAGTTAATTTGCTGAATATTTATAAACGTTCTTAAATTTGGAAATTTTGAGTAACTGTCAAATATATACTTACTGCAAAAATAAAACTATCACATTGCCTTGATAGAAACACGGCGGCTAAACTGAATATAATTTTCGTCTATCTTTTCATTCATTTTGTCTCTTCTACACATATACTCCATGTTATAATATATATATATATATATATATATATATATATATATATATATATATATATATATATATATATACATATATATATATATATATATATATATAGATAATACAACCTAACAATTCTATAACATCCACTATCTAAAATACCTTATCCCATATATATATATATATATATATATATATATATATATATATGTACATATATATATATATATATATGTACATATATATATATATATATATATATATATATATATATATATATATGAAAAATATAGTATATAATTAAATACAGTATCTGTCTATATTTCTGAGACGAGGTATTATTTACACTATTTACATTATTCGGACTATTGTCCTCATTTTTGTCGCCATATTTATTACAACGTTTCGCCCGTTGTACGCTCCGTCCTTTTTCAGGTAGTTGGAATGTCGAACAGAACCCTTTATATTGCTCACGAGGGTAGACTGTTCTAGTTCCACGTGCCATGTCTAATGGATGTCAGTTATCTCCTGTTAGACATGGCACGTGGAACTAGAACAGTCTTCGCTCTTCGGGATCACTGGAACACGCAAGGTCTCTACCATTACACAGAATGTCGAATTGAGCATTAACTTATTATTACTTCATATATATATATATATATATATATATATATATATATATATATATATTATGAATTAACTGATTTAAAATATGGCTTCTTCATAAAGCGAAGCTAAATCTTCAAATTTAATTATATAATTAAATTAAAAGCCTTTGTTCTGTTTCATCTTCAAGTGAATTTTGGAATAACACATTTTTAAATTTACTAGTGAAGAAACAATATTTTTAAATAACTTAATTTATAATATTTATGTTCTGTAAATTTACATTGAGCACCGTTTTGTAAAAATTAAAATATCAATCAGAACACTGGATTTTATATCTTACTGTTCTTTCTTTTTATTATAATATATATATATATGTGCAGGTATGCAGAAAAATAGGAAAGAACACGTTAGGTAAATAATCTGGAGTTCTTTAGTATTTTTGTTTTTATTTTTAAAAATACAGTGCTCCATACAGAAATAGAGCTTATATTATAATATTTTTTTAAAAATAATAATAATATAATTATTAAAATGAAGTTGAATTAAGATATCGAGTCCCGTTTTATCCTCAAGCGAAAAATTAGGAATTAGCTATCTTGTGGTTTGCGCGTGTTTATAAGTATGGTCTCTTGCAACATTACTTACTATGGAAACGGGGCGGCCATATTGGTTAGGTGGTCGAAGAGTTCATTCTTATCTACAGACCGGTCATCTTCGGAAAGTTTATGTCAGGTTATGGTGGGGTCTCAATTTCAAATCTGATGGTGGCGGTCACCGTCTAGTTAGTTTAAAGGGAAATATAGTTTATAGTGCGACGGCAGGTCGATAAGTGTCGAGAGGATTCTGTTTTATTATTATCTATCTATTAATCTCTTTATTTATTTGTTTATTCAAATGGCTATTTCTTATACAAACGCGTTGTACTGGATTACAATTTGTCCTTTTGACGTCTTCACAAAGGGTTTTTCTATTTAATGATTGGGCTAAGTTTTTAAGACTTTTATTAAACTATGGAATTTATTTGTTTATCTATTTTTTTATGTGAATTATTTAATGCGAAAATTTGTTGATGTGGGAAAAAAACGTCAACTCCTGCCTCTAGTTTAATAACTTTTCATTATTTAGAAACTTAATTATGTGTAGTTTTTCATGTAGGCATAAAGGGCATGGGTCATTCCAGGTTTTACAAGTTCTTGTTCTATTTATTATTTTCCATTTTACTTTTGGTGTTTTATTCATTTCTTTTAAATGCCAAAAATATTTGGATAGAGATGTCTGATTTCTATTTCTAATATTATTGAAGGAGCGTTTGTGTTGTCTCCATCTAATTTTAAATTCAATCTTCGTTGAACCAATGTATATCCTATCAGTGTTAGGACTCTCTGTGGATGTGATAGTGCATTGGTATACCACAGATTTTGTGCGGCATTTATTTTCTAACGTCTTTAGAGTTTCTACAATCACATAATTATTCATTATTTTTGTCTAATTGCAGTTTAGGAGTTTTATTGATACTGTTTTGGCATGCATGTTTTTCCAGGCTTTTATTATTATGTTTTTTTATGATTCTTTCTAGATTTTCAGTGCAGCTGTAACTTAATTTTAAGGTGTTTTTATTAAAGATATCACTAAGTTTGCTATTGGTGGGAAAGTGTTTTTCAATTAAGGCTAGGAACTTATGCCCTAGTTTAGTGCTGACCATTTGGTTGAACGGAGGGGTTTACCATATGATCTTTCTTTTCCTGTTTTTCTTACTATTGGTACTATTGTTTCTATAGCTTATGTCAGCGCTTTTGTATCTGCTGTTATTCAGAGCTGAGTTATAAAAATTACTGTGTTGTCGGAATATTCCATTATTTGCGGAGTTCATGGTTATTTTTTCTCTATTGATGCGGGTATATGCCTAATTATAGATGGATGGTGGTTTGACTTAAGGTGTACATACAAGGGATTAGTGTTAGGTTTTGTGTAGGGTGTGTAAATGTTGTTTATTAAGTCTAGAGTTACGTCGATGAAGTTTACCCGTTTTAATTTAGTGTTGACTATGGTTTTTAGATTTAGTTTTCCGAATTCACTATAAATTATCTTTCTAATTTTATCTGTTTTAAAATTTGTGGAGCTCCTCACTACCATGAGCCCGTCATCTCTGTAACGCCCGATGTCCCTAATGTCTAATTCACGGTGCGCGGTTAGATTGTACAGTATTAATAGACCGACAAGGTCTGCAGAGTCCAGAGATCCCATGGTGATGTCAAAATTGTCATATATATATATATATATATATATATATATATATATATATAGGAACACAATCATATATTTCAAAACTGACGGCACTATACCAAAATCTGTCGTGTGTAGACGCGATATTTGTAAAATGCACCTGATCAAACGTCTGCAATAGGGATTAGCTAGCCGCCCTAGTAGACGGGTATCTTCGAATTCGAATTCGAGGGGCCAGCTATCACACACACACACACACACACACACACGAATAGGCAGGAATATTCTATTGGCCAGCGTGAGAGCCAACAGCTAACTGGCACGAATGTTAACTAGCATGCTAGCATGGCAAAAAAATCGATAGTTGCATTCATCACAAACGGGAAAAATTTAAATCTGCACTTTACTCCAATTGGCTCATTCACTTGCTTAAACTCAACGTTGATTCTGATTCCGCAGAACTGGTTTGGGTATGAAAAAGTATTTGTTGTTAACATTCTTTTTTCATTCGGTTTTTCCAGTTACGAGTCCTTTTTTAAAGCTGATCGTTTTGTGTTCATTTTGTTTAGTCTTTTTTTCGTAACAGATTTAATGTTTAGTATAGAGCTTAGAAAAAAATCGCAGTGTGAGATAGGCAAGAAGTAAGGCATGTAGCAACATCAGCACGGCAAAGGGCCCTCCTTTAAAGGCAAGGAAGGGCAAAATGTTTTAAGTCAAATGATAGCGATTGCTGTATGAGTCGTACGATTTTTGAATCTAGCACGGGCAACGCCGGGCCATGCTGTTAGTTACTGATAAAACTTGAATTTTGACGATAAATTAGAAAATTCGGTACTTCTATTTTAAAATGTTTGACTCAAAAACACTTTTTTCTTATAAAAATAGTTTATTTCACGTAGCTGACATAAATTGGTCGGCCGACCTGAAAATTGATGGGGTTTCTATGATCTTTATTAAGTAAATTTTACGATCAGCCAAGATCGTAAATCGATCTTTTTTTTTTTAAATGTGCAATTTCAGTAAAGCAAAAACGGTATCTAACCATGAAAAACTAATGTCATTTCGGAATCAATACCATCAAATTAGCTAAAAAATCGTGTTGACCAGTGTTATTTCTATGTGCGATGTCTTTTCGGGGCGTGGAAGATCATAGTTCTCCATTACTTCCTCTACTTTGTAGCTCACTCCCTGTTCAGCCATCCATTTGCACAAGGTCACTTAATCGCTGTTTGTTTTCTGTCGCCCTTGCCTTGTGAGTGTCAGATTTTCCAAACCCTCTTTTCTCTTCTAGAAATACCAACTGACAATTTTTGATTCTAAGTATAAGCTTTCTTTTGTTGCTATCTTAGTTAAAACGTAGACACATCATATAAATCAAAGAAAAAACATCATAAGCTTTTTTATACGAAGAAAAACAACCCTACAAACGCACAAAAATATGCTTTGGACATGATGTACGAGATTGCATTCCAATTCTTCCTCAATGAAGAAAAATATTCCTAATAATAAACTCAGAATCACGAGTTTGGATTTCACTTGACTTCGTTATATTCAATTACACGTAAATAACTTGGAAAAGATGAATCCATCACCTCTATCCATCACCTCCACCCATCACCTCCATCCATCACCTCCATCCATCTCCTCCATCCATCACCTCCACCCATCACCTCCATCCATCTCCTCCATCCATCACCTCCATCCATCTATCCATGAATTAAATAATAGGATTCTGAAAAAAAATTTTCATTGTTATCAAAGAATTGTTAATCTGAAATATTTCGGCTTTAATTAACTCACAAAGGGTTGATAAACTGTAAAAAAAAAAGAAAATCATTTAATGAATCTGACTCGAAGAAAATTAAAATAATCAAAGTAATTTGGTTGTTTTTCGATTAAACCTGCATTGCAAAATGACAAAGACACACACACAGACACAGACACACACACACACATATATATATATATATATATATATATATATATATATATATACACCCAAGTATAGGATCGGTGTATATGGGATAAGTTCCAATAACCAAAAAATACTATTCTTTAAAGATTTAAAGAGTGCTCAACACAAAGTAGAGCAAATATAATTTATTCGAAAATTATAACATAAATATGTTATAAAATCACTACAGAAATAGCCATTTTGTTTTAACACTTCTGGTGTCTTATCAAGTGATGGTGTTCCAGAAGCGTTGAATCAAAATGTCTATTTTTGTAGTGATTTTATAACATTATATATATATATATATATATATATATATATATTCAATGTTTTGGCATCATCATTGCTACTATATTTATCACCTTTTTTGGTTTCCATATCACCGGTGTCATCTGAAAAATATTATAGACGTAAATATTTCAGCCAAAATAAAATGCTCATTTAATAGAGGCCATCTTTACAGTCAGCTGCTAACGTGTCGAAAACGGAAATACCATTTTACGTGTCACTGAATTCTGGCAAAATACTGTTTTTTACTTTTTTTAAGGCACTATTGCCAGTGGAGGAGGCAATGTGAAAATCGATTCTTCACATAGCAGCTTGCTGCAATTTAATTTATCTTTTTACAATAGAAACTGGAAGAAGCTTTCATTTATTTCCTATCATCGATGCTACACCTTCTCTCCTTCTTTTTTCAACCAGTTTCCTTTAAAATCTTTCATTAATATAATTGCCTGGCTTCGGCTGGGTAATTTCAAAATAATATCAGCTCAAGCAATCTCCCAGGCATTGCCTCTCCTTCGGGAGAGGACTGGCATCATTACCCGGCGCCTGAGGCGTAGCTAAAAGTCCAGAGAGAGCTTGAGCAATCTTTCTACCGGATTGTCATTAAGCCCACTTTAAACGTCGACTTTGTGTCACTTTTGTACCGACGTGGACAAATTGAAAAATGAAATCTTTAAAATCTTACCGTTTTTTTTTCCTTTAATTCTTTGAGCCCTGCCTTCCTGAACAATTTTAACCCTCCCCCCTGAGCTCCTGAGTCAAAATTCGCAAATAATTGGTATGTAATGTTTCACGACAGATATAAAAATAGTTACAAGAAATATAACTTCTTGATTGCTTCGCTGACGATCCAGATTGAGTCTCTGCGCGCTTTATGTAAAAACGACCTTTTTTTTATCCAAAATACATGCACAAAACACAATGAATAGGCGGAGACATGTTGGTATAACGTTTGATGACATCAGATATTACGGTGTTTCTGATTGGTTCTTGAAAATAAGACAACCAATAGCAAAACACGACGCAAGTATTTACCCACCGTTCAACCAGTGGTTGGGTATTTAATTATTTTTCTCTACCACCGGTAAAGCGGTGGTCAAGGCTCAAAGGGTTAATATGAGTCTTTTTCGATTTTTTATTTACCGTTTATCGTCTGCTTTTTACTGAACTTTTTTTCTTTCGCTTGTTCCCTTTTCTGTTGTCTTTCTCCATTCAACACTGTCGGATGATTTTATAGAATGGTTGCCATATTTGCATCTTCACATTCTTTTTTTTTTTTTTTTTTTTTTGACTTTAAAATTTCTTCACGAATTTTTCTCATTTAATTCTATTTTTCTGAAACTGTTTTCTCTTTTCCGTGTCATTATTACTTCTATTTTTCTTCTTTCATTATTTCTTTCCTTTATTTTCACTTGCTTTACAAAACTATTTTAAAACTGTTTTTTGTTGCTCTTTCACTGAAGTTTCTTTTCTTCATTTTTCATTTCGATTTTTTGTCCATTCTCATACAATTTTTTCTTTTTTTTCTTTCGGCTTTGCTTTCTTTCTATTATTCACTATTTTCTTTCTACTTTTATTCTTTTTCACTTGCATTCTTCTTCATTTTATTCTTTCTTTGTGCTTTCTCTTTCCCTTTATCTGATATTTCATATCTTCTTTCTTTCAGTTTCTAGTTATATTTTTCCTTTCTTCGTTTCTCTCTTTCATTCTTTGTTTCTGTTTTTTTTTTCTTTTTTCATTCATTTCATCACTTGTGACATTTCTCTCCTTTTTCATTCACTGCTATTATTCATTCGAAAACATATTTTCACTTGTTATTTCATTCTTTCTTTCATGACTGTTTTCTTTTTTCCTTTCTTCCTTCCTTCCAAATTTATAATCTCTTTTTACTTTAGTTGTCATTGATTTTCTTCCATTTTGTTTTACTCGCCTTTCATTGATTTTGTCTTTAACAATTTCTTTTCTTCATCTTTCTTAATGCTATTTTCTTCTTCTTTTTTACTTATCAGCTTCTTTCTTTCTTTCTTTCTTTTATATTTCATCTCTTCTTTCTTTTTTGGTTCTTTTTTGTTTTTCGTTTTCCCCCCGATCTTCTTCTATCTTTGTTTCTTTGTTTCTTTCTTTGTTTCTTTCTTTGTTTCTTTCTTTCTTTATTTATTTATTTATTTATTTATTTCTCTCTTTCTTTTTTTTATTTATTTGATATTTCTTTTTCACTCTTTCTTTCATCAGATATACAAAAACAGAAATAGGTGTAAGGCAAGGATGTGTCTTCTTACCAGAATTATTTAACATATACATCGAGGCAATTCTGAGAGAATTGGATATCCTACCGGAATTCATCATTGGCGGCCATAATCTTAACAACATAAGATACGCAGAATACACAATGGTGATAGCAGAGAGGGAAAGGAAATTACAAAACGTCCTACAGAAAATAACGAAGGAGAGCAAGAAGAAGAGACTTAGCACAAACAACAAGAAGACAGAATGTATGGCCGTCAGTCAAAAGATGAGCCTGGAATGTGATTTACAGTTCGGGTATACTAAAATCAAGTAATTGCGAGAGTTTACATCTATAGGAGTATTTTGACGGAGGACGGTAAGTGTGACGCTGAGATCCGAAGACGTATTGGGATGGCCAAAGACGTATTCCAAAAGCTAAGCAGAGTATTACGAGACAGGAGGATTTCTTTGGTAACAAAGAAAATAGTGATGAACTGCTACGTGATATCTGTCCTCCTTTACGGCAGCAAATGTTGGACGGTCTCCTCTTAAGCAAGTGGATGACAGAGCCTGGTCTGGGAGAGGTGGCAGAGGGACAAAACTTATTGAGAGCTACAACCGATAGGGGAAAGTGGAGAGCCATGATCGCCTAAGGCCTGAAGGGACACGGCACATAAAAAGAAAAGAATCTTTCTGAACATTTTCTGGTTTGTGTGTGTGTCTGTGTGAGTGTGTGTATGTGTGTCTGTGTGAGTGTGTGTGTGTGTGTCTGTGTGAGTGTGTGTGTGTGTGTGTGTTTTACTTATTAGCTTCTTTCTTTCTTTCTTTCTTTGATATTTCATCTCTTTCTTTCTTGGTTCTTTTTTGTTCTTGTTTTTCCGATCTTCTATCATTGTTTCTAACATTCTTTCTTTCTTTCTTTTTCTTTTTTATTTATTTGATATTTCTTTTTCCTTTCCACTCATTCTTTCATCAGATATACAAAAACAGAAAAGGGTGTAAGGCAAGGATATGTCTTCTCACCGGAATTATTCAGCCTATAGAGCGAGGCAATTCTGAGAGAATTAGATATTTTTCACAATAGGCTGTTTTTATTCATTTTTCTTTCTTTTCATTTCCAAATTTATTTTTGATTCTGTTTTTCTTTTTCATTCAAATTTTTCTTCTTTCTTAAATTTTCATTGTTGTTCTTATTTTCATAGTTACTTTCATTTTCTTTTTCTTTACCTGTTTTTTCTTTTTCCTTTCTTTTCTTTTCATACTTTCTGCCCATGTGCCCTTCTTTCTTTATTTTTTTCGTTTCTTTTCCTTTGTTCTCGTTGCCATTCTTTTCTTTTATCTTTTCCTTCCATCATTCTTTTATTTTCATCTTTCTTATCTGTTCATATGTTTTCTTTTTTCTTTTATCTATCTTTTCCTTCTTTCTCTCCTTTCTTTTGTTTTCTTTCTTTCTTGTCCTCTTTCTTCATTTGCTTTTCTTTTTCTTTTTCTTTTCTCAAGTTTTCTTGACTTCTTTCTTACAATTGCATCTTCGGTTTTTCCTTTCCTTCTTTCGTTTTCTTTCTTTCATTTTTTCTTCTTTTCATCTCTCTTTATTATCTCTCGCTTTATTTGTTGTTTAATTGTTTCCTTTCTTTTCTTTTTCTCCTTTTTTTCTTTCTCCTTTCTTTTCTTTTTCTTTTTTATTTTCTTATTTGTAAACCTTTCTTTCTTCCTCATCCATAATCATTTCCACTTCTTTGTTTAATTCTTGGCTAACTTCCTTCTTTCTTTCTTTCTTTCTTTCTTTCTTTCTTTTATATTTCATCTCTTCTTTCTTTTTTGTTTTTTTTGTTTTGTTTCCCCCCCCCCGCCCGATCTTCTCCTATCTTTTTTTCTGGCATTCTTTCTTATTTTCTTTCTTTCTTTCTTTCTTTATTAATTAATTTATTTATTTGTTGCTAGTTTTGAGAACTTCCCCTTTTTACATCCGTGTTAACGTACGCCATCTTTTTATTCTTTTGCATTATCTCTTACTTTATCGCCATTTGTTTTTCCAGGTTGTCTTAATATTGGCTTTATTAAAATTTACTTCTGTTTTGTCCCTTTTATTTCTTTGGGTTTTCGCTCGATTTCATTTTGAAGACATTCGAGACAGCTGATCCTTTTATGTTTTCCAACATTACTCAGATATTTACACAGCTTAGTTAAGCACAGAAGTGATGTTCACCCTGTACAACTCACGGCGGCCACTCGTGGGAGAGGCTTACAGAATACGAGGTACAGTTTATGCGCATAGGTGGGGAAGATTGACGGTTGACCCTAGACTTGAACTTTTGATGGTTGTAGTGATCAGGGAAACATCCTCTTGGGAGGCGGTTCCAAAGGGCAGTGGTTTGCGGAAAGAAGCTGCTCGAGTGAAACTTACTTCTCACCAGTAGAATATGGATGGAATCGGAGTGATTTTTTACAATGTTAGTGGCATGGCGGATCTTAACCATGAAGGTTAGAATTGACGGAACTAAGGAATTTCTCCGAGAATATATATATATATATATATATATATATATATATATATATATATGAAGAAATATAGTCTTAAAGTGTGCTATATTTATGGGATAAAGTGCTCAATATCAGATATAGAGCGTGTGTAAATACATACATATATATATATATATATATATATATATATATATATATATATATATATATATATATATATATATATATAGTATTGCACAACAAAATCCAAAATTACCTCATATGGGAGAATTCCGGCACGAACTCAGTCTATAAATCGGGGTTGAATAAGACTAAATAAGTTTTCGCCGGTTGAAATAGATCTATACACCCCTTATGAGGGAATTTGGGATTTTCTTGTGTAATACTATTTATTGGCTCTGTTATAATAAATACATTGAGCTATTTTTACGGATCTTTTGGGAGAAAAAAGAACCAGTGGCTCAGGCAAGGCTGGATTCGTGCCTTGAAAAAATTTTTCGCTTTAATAAGGTTTCGCGAATATTCAGGCCGGTAGGCGAAAACAAATAAATATACTATGTGGGATGATCATTGCGTTTAGCTTGAAACAGTCTGTCGCCTCTGAGTGTTGACTTCAATGCTCATTTATATATATATATATGTGTGTGTGTGTGTGTGTGTGTGTGTGTGTGTGTGTGTGTGTGTGTGTGTGTGTGTGTGTGTGTGTGTGTGTGTATAGATAGATAGATAGATAGATAGATAGATAGATAGATAGATATGATCAGACTGGGAGAGCGAGATAGATAGGAAAGTGATAATGAACAAACTGAAAGAAAGAAAGAAAGAAAGAAAGAAAGAAAGAAAGAAAAAGTGTATAGATATATATAGACAGACAGATAAAATAGATAGATTATAAAAGAGACTGTGAGATAGATAGATAGATAGATAGATAGATAGATAGTGGCGAGACTGGGATAGATAGATAGATAGATAGATAGATAGATAGATAGATAGATAGATAGATAGATAGATATGAAACGCAAGAAAGATGATGATGAACTGACTGAAAGAAAGAAAGATAGATAAATAGATAGATAGATATATTATTACTACTGTACCAACAGCCAAATTAAAAATGATATTGGTAAAGATGATAATAAACGTGTCCTAAGATGGGAACATGGGTCATTTATTAAACGAAACGTCTATGCTACTTTCGGTTAAAATTTATTAAATCTTTCTTTTGAGACAATTTATGCGAAACTATGAAGATATGAAGATAGAACTTCTATATTCATAGATCTTCCAAAGTTTTTGTATCTGCACAGTTTCTTATCCAAACGTAAACAAACCAATTTTTCTAAAGAAATATTTAATTTTTTTACTAATGCACCAAGTGAATCAAAAGATGATAATTTGCCTGCTGTATGTGCCAAATTATTCTTCATTTTTTTTCGTTGTGAAAAATGTTGCGCTAAAAGGGGGCTATCGTCATTTAATTCCGGACATATCATCTTAGTTTTCAAGAATTACAATTTTGTAAGCGCAGAAATGGATTTTATCTAACTGTCCATTTCATAATATATATATATATATATATATATATATATATATATATATATATATATATATATATATATATAGTATTGGCATAGGGATCGACACTGTATCGTGATTATCAGTTTCACGCCTGAATGCAATTTTCAGAACTGGTCCGACGATTACATTGAGGTATGAAACTGACAGTCACCATACTGTGTTTATTCCCACGTCCACAGACTATATCTACAAAAGCTCTGTCTCCGATATTGAGTATTTTTCACAGATGACTATAACAAATGTTTATATATGCACGTATGTACGTATGTATGTATGTACCTCTTTATCTCTCTATCTATAGATAGATAGATAAGGAACAGACTGAGCTATCTAACTACTTGATAGATAGATAGATAGATAGATAGATAGATAGATAGATAGATAGATAGATAGATAGATAGATAGATAGTGACTAGACAGGGATAGATAGATAGATAGATAGATAGATAGATAGATAGATAGATAGATAGATAGATAGATAGATAGATAGATAGATAGATAGATAGTGACTAGACTGGCATAGATAGATAGATAGATAGATAGATAGATAGATAGATAGATAGATAGATAGATAGATAGATAGATAGATAGATAGACTAGACTAGACTGGCATAGATAGATAGATAGATAGATAGATAGATAGATAGATAGATAGATAGTGACTAGACTGGCATAGATAGATAGATAGATAGATAGATAGATAGATAGATAGATAGATAGATAGATAGATAGTGACTAGACTGGCATAGATAGATAGATAGATAGATAGATAGATAGATAGATAGATAGATAGATAGATAGATAGATAGATAGACTAGACTAGACTGGCATAGATAGATAGATAGATAGATAGATAGATAGATAGATAGATAGATAGATAGATAGATAGATAGTGACTAGACTGGCATAGATAGATAGATAGATAGATAGATAGATAGATAGATAGATAGATAGATAGATAGATAGATAGATACTAGACTAGACTGGCATAGATAGATAGATAGATAGATAGATAGATAGATAGATAGATAGATAGATAGATAGTGACTAGACTCGCATAGATAGATAGATAGATAGATAGATAGATAGATAGATAGATAGATAGATAGATAGATAGATAGATACTAGACTAGACTGGCATAGATAG
>OZ038496.1:89165711-89338211 GCA_964036315.1 Acanthosepion esculentum | reverse complement strand
TCCTCTTTCTCCTCCTTCTCCTCCACCTTCTTTTTCTCCTCTTTCTTCTTCATTTTCTCCAACTTCTTTTTGCAAATGCTGTGTCACTTCAGGATTTTGGCGATGATGGTTCTCCACAATTTCCCGTCTTTTGAGGCACCTCAATAAATTTTGTCTTTTTGCTATCTCTGATAAACACTACTCCGCCATCCATTCACTCAAGCTCGCTATAAGTGTCCTGTTTGTTATCTCTAGTACTTCGTCATTGCTCACATGTTCGATACTTGGTATTCTCAGCATCCTTCTGTAGAACAACGTTTCTGTTGCTTCACATCTCTTTATCCGTGAGGAGATTGTTCAACGTTCACTAACACATACGAGGACAATTCCACTGGCTTCGTAACAGTTCAGTACTCGTTTTTTGTTTCTGACGATATTTTTTCTGTTTCTTAATAATTTGATGAAATTCACAGTATCCCAGCTGAGATGTTGCAGCAGTCAATGAGGAATCTCAACAGCAGATTTCAAGAATGCATTTGTACAGGAGGACGCCATCTACAGGACGTAATTTTAAAAAAATGAAAATTCCATCATTGTTTCTTAAATGACATTTTTAAGGCTTCAATTACTATGAATTAAATATTTTTCTTCCATTATTCTTGGTTTTATTGGATTGTTAAAAAGTTATATATATATATATATATATATATATATATATATATATATATATATATATATATGCAGTCAATTTCATACGCATAAATCCATATATATCGTTTATATTCATGTAAATGACGATCTCTTTCCTACTTATTCGAAATAAATTTAGCAGTCTTACGAGTACACATGTGAGTTCTACATATGCGTATAAAATGTATGTGGCGCATTTATATATAAATATATTAATCTATACTTAATATAAATTCAGCATATAAATCGATAATGGCATCTTTCTCGTCGTAGTAAAATAAATAAGCCGACAGGATAATTGACAGACGAACAGAGGCAGAAAACGGGTGGGGTTATATCGCTGACAAGCAGGGAATCAACACGGAACGTCTGCATGAACTCATTACCAGACAGCGACCTACTTACCGGAAGTTCAGCAAAGAGAGTGTTAACTTCCGCTTGCGAGTATACATACAAAGCTACTTCTATCGATCCTATATACACGACCTTGTTCTCACAATCCGCCTCTTTTCTGGACCGCCGCCTTTTTCCTCTGATGGGCACGATTTCAATTTTAGCATTTGTTCCGACATAATGAATCCTCTCTGATCGATCGGCTGACGTTATCAGCCCCCAAGCCATTTTGTGCGGACTTTTGTTTGTTCAATATTGTAAGTATAGTTATTAGAGTGTGTGGATTTGCGGGAGGTTCAAGGGACAGGGAAAGGGGGAAGTAAATTAAAGGTTGCTTGGCTAAATGGACTCGGTTGGGAGTTACAATAGGTTGTCGGTGTCTGAAAACATCGGGGTCAAGAGGTGAAGTTTTTTTTCTAACATAATTATACGTCCTGGGAATAAGCCGTCTGGTTACTATTCAAGATGGTTGAAAGCAAAAACAAACAAGAAAAACCAAAATAAAGGGGCCATTTTAAGAACATTTGAAGTCAGCATTCTGTGAAGGAGCACGGATTCGTTAATAATACTGCTGATGGCATCAAACCTGTCTTTTATTCTTTGTTGTAGTTTCACTCTGACCATATATGGAAGATTTTACCGGAAACCAGGAAACATCGAATCTCACTAATACTGATAATGTCTACTTTGTATTCTGGCTGGGTTTTTTTAAAATATTGCCTAACGAGTAGTTTCAATAAAAATAATAATAATAATTATTATTATTATTATTATTATTATTGTTTGTTCACACCAGTAAAACCCGATTGTCTCCCCCGTACAATGCTCGAGAGCCACTCGAGGTAGAGTGTTACAGTGTAAAAGACGCATTTTACGCGGATATGTGGGGAAGATAACGGTTAACCCTAGACTTGAACAGGTTAAGATTGTGATCGAGGAATTATCTTCAGTTCCTTTTAAAGGATTAATGCAATTTTACGTTGCAACACCAGTTCTCATTCAATCACAGAAGTTAAGCAACGTTGAACCTTACAGTATCCAGATGGGTGACCTCTTCAAAGCTTAATTCATATCACGTTGCAACATTGGTTCTCATTCAATCACAGAAGTTAAGCAACGTTGAACCTTACAGTATCCAGATGGGTGACCTCTTCAAAGCTTAATTCATATCACGTTGCAACATTGGTTCTCATTCAATCACAGAAGTTAAGCAACGTTGAACCCCGTCCGTGTCCAGATGGGTGAACTGTTCCCGTCAAAGCTTGATGAAATATCACGTTGCAACACCGGTTCTCGTTCAATCACAGAAGTTAAGCATCGTTGAACCTGGTCAGTGTCCAGATGGGTGAACTCTTCGTTTCAAAGCTTGATGCAATATCACGTTACAAATCCGGTTCTCATTCAATCACAGATTTTAGGCAATGTTGAACCTGGTCAGTATCTAGATGGGTGACCTCTTCTTTTTAAGTTTTAATGCAATATCACATCATTCGATTACAGAAGTTAAGCAACATTTAACCTGGTCTGTATGCAGATGGGTGACCGCTCGGTAATACCAGGTGCCGTAAACATGGATGTGCAAGTAGTGTAATGGATAACGGTTTGGAATGGGATGTTGGAGAACCGAGTTCGAATTCGAGGCGAATACATTACATTCAGTTACGTTCCAATACCCTTGAGAAATGTTTGAATCCACTCTCCTCCCAACTATGGGTTAAATAAGAAGAATTATATCAGAAAATCATTATCATTTCCAAAACTTTCTTATAATCTAAACACACGTCTTGATATTAAATAACCTTAAAAAGATTGATAAGCCGTAAAAGCTAAATAAATCAATCTTCTTTTCAATCAATTTGAAGTATTAACACCTCCAAATAAAGCAGAGTGCTTTGCTCGTAAATTCTCTTCCAACTCCGCTCTCAACTCATCTGGAGTATATCTGCCCGATATCCCCCCCCTAGAACGGAGTCTCTACTTAGTGATATTCGCATAACTCAGTTCATAATTTCTACTATCATTTGCAAACTAGATCTTCACAAGACTTGCGAATTCGACGGGTATTGCTGTAGCAGTTCTAAAGAAAAGGGAATCCCCTAATGGTCCCTATTCTTTCCATATTTTACAACCGCCACTGATTCTTGCTTTCCAACTTGTTAGAAGTCCTCATCTGTTTTCAAGAATTCTGGGAAACCCTCTGACCCCTCAAATTATCACCCTATTACTCCTTACAAAGTACAAGTACTCGGGGCTCTAATCAGCACCAAATTGGTTAAGGCCTTTACTTCGCACGGGCTCCTTATGGAAAAACAATTTTTTCCCCCATTTCGCCAGGTCTGCTAACGAGGTGTTAACGGACATTAATGAATTTGTCTGTCGAATAAGAACAGTAAAACTCGAACCACTGACCTTTTTGTTAAGAATCACATGTCAAATTATAATCATTCATGCGAAGGGTGTGTATTTTTTGTTTACAATTAAGCAAAACAGTTATCAACAAAAGAACTGAAATGGACAAAGGTCAACAGCCAAAATGATATGACCTGCGCTTGTTAGAAGTATTTTCGAGATATCCTAGATGGATGCGGCACCAGAGATTTTGTTGATTTTTAATTGACTTCCTTTCTTTATCAGACCCAAAGCTCCAACCACAACACAGAGTTTTAAATTAATTTGCTTCATCAACTTCTTTTTCTATGTACCGCGTTCCTTGAGGACATAGACGGTCATGGCTTTCCACAATTTCCTGTCTTTTGAAGCTCTTAAATTTTTTCTTCTTTTTGTTATCTCTTCAAAACATCCGCCATCCTTTTACTCAAGCTCATTAAGTATGTTTACGCTGTTTTACTCGGTTTCTTTTGCATGTGTCTTCCTATGAGTATCAGATTTTCTAAGCCCTCTTTCCTCGATATGTGCCCTAGAAACATCAACTTCTTCTTCCTGATGTTAAGTAAACGTGTCCTATTTATTTCTATTGTCTCTAAAACTTCGTCGTTGCTTATATGTTCGGTCTATGATATCTTCTCGGTATTCTTTTGTATAACCCTATTTCTGTTGTCCAGTATTCACTGCCATATATAAGGACTGATATTTCGTAACAGTTCTGTACTTATTCCTTTGTTTCTAAAACGCACCCTCAACTACAGATTCAGGATGATGTTTATACCAGTTTGCAGCTGTTTTTATCCCGTAGTGGTGACAGATTTTACCACTAACCTACAGTTTCGTAACGGTTTTTTCTTATTATTTGTTGTGAGTATTGAGCATCCTGTGATGATTATTATTATTATTATTATTATTATTATTATTATTATTATTATTATTATTATTATTTTCTTTGATATCTGGCGTTTACACATTTCTTTCCGGGTTCCCGCCCAGGGACCTAAGGTTAGAAATGGTATCATGACACTTTCCACTGCAAAAAAAAAAAATAATTTCATAGATAAAGCCCTTCGTCAAGTGTGGGCTGTACTTGTCAGAATAATCTTTTGTATCTCTTTCAGGCATGGACTTCCAGGGATCCCTTCAATTAGTCTACTGGAATCTTTTCCAACCAATCCTAGGGCTCCGACTACAACAGGGATTGTTGATGTTCCCATGTGCCACATTTTTGAGATTTCTATTTCAAGGTCCTTGTATTTTGACAGTTTTTCGAATATCTTCAAAGATACATTGCAGTCTACAGGGACTGCCATATCAATAAGGAGGCACTTTTTGTTTTGTTTGTGATCTTTAATAACAATGTCTGGGCGGTTGGCTTTGATTGTTCTGTCAGTGTGTATTGTGTAGTCCCATAGAATTGTAACAGGTCCTATCTCCGTAACCGGGTCTGGGTGGTGTTCGTACCAGTTTCTTTCAGTTTCCTTCCCGTAGAAGTTGCAAATATTCCAGTGCAGATATTGGCCCACTCTGTCATGCCGGGTTTTATATTCAGTGGGTTCCAATATCGTGCAACCTGATACAAGTGATGATCAATAGTTTCTGGATATTTATCACAGAATCTGCATTTTGGGCTAACACTGTATTTTAGTATATGTGCTTGATAATTCCTAGTTAACAAGCATTGGTCCTGTGCAGCAAGGATAAAACCTTCAGTTTCAGCTTTCAACCCTGCACTACGTAGCCACTGATGGGTACGGTTTTTGACTACGTCAGCTTGTTTGGTACGGGCAGAGTATTGGCCATGGAGCGGTTTATCTTGCCATTGTTTCTGTAGCTTATCGGTTGCATCTGTCTTTGCTTTCTTTTTTAAGTATTTTGAAGCTTCAGCCGGTTTACCGTGTTGTACTTGTATTTCTGCGCCCATTTGGAACTCATTATTATTATTATTATTACTATTATTATTATTATTATTTACTTGGATTTCAGCCGGGAAGTCACAACGAGAGATCTAAGGTCAGAAATGGCTTCATGATATTTTCCTTTGATCATTTTTGTAAAAAATATCTATGATCACACACATTTTACATAGATAAAGCTCCTCGTAATGTGTGAGCTGTACTTGTGAGTAAAACTTTACTTTTTTATGACATGGGCTACCAGTAATCTCTTCAATGTGTCTATCGGAACATTTTTCAATCAATCCGAGGGCTCCAACTACAACTGGAATTATTGATGTCATCATGTGCCATATTTGTTAGATTGCCACTTCAAGATTCTTGTGTTTTCATATTTTTGAAGATCTTCTAACATACATTAAAATAAATACCTCCACGAAATCGCTAAAAAAAATCAGCATACTGTGATGAAACATTCTCCCAACGAATGAAAACACAGTTTTATCGTCAATATGTTTATGTTATTATTAAGAGGAAAAGTCAAAGTATTTTTTTAATGTTAAATTAATTTTTTTAATCATTTTTAAAACTTTCAAAATTTTGATAAATATCTTGTTTTTCTTGCGGCAACGGATATACTATATTTTAACATCACAAATTTTAATGTTTTTGTTTGTTTGTTTTTTTGCGGTGGCAGACACATTAATTTGGAAATTCAATATCAAATAATTGTCGGATTTTAATGAAATTTTCAGGACTTATTAAAAAAACATGATATTATTTCAGAAATGTTTTTATTTCAAAATGTTGATAAAAATGTTTTTTACATGTGTTTTACCCACTTAAATAATCTTATGAAAACTTGAGAAATGTAACGTGATAATTTTTAGTGACTATATTAGCCATGAGCAGAATTCTTTGAAGAATTTATATCACTATTTTTTTTTTTGCAATATCGAACCCTGTCTTACCGAATATCTTCTCTGAATCGAAAAGTAAAAAAACAAACAAAAAAACAATTATTTAATTAGAGAAACTCTTAATTGCCTTTAAGAATAATATATGTTCAGAAAAATATTGTCTTAAGATAAAAAGTTTTTGATGAAAAATTAATTTTTACAAAACTTGTTTTCATTTTTTTATTAGAGTAATTTGTAATAACTTTAAATGTTTTAAAATTCAGTTTCACTGGTTTAACTCTTAGTAAAGATTGTTATTAAGTAAAACCATATTTACTAATCATATATTTTGAATATTATTACAATCTGACAACCTCCAATACTTTTAGAGAATTTTGAATTGCTTTTGCATATATAAAAACGTGCTGAATTTGTTATATATACGGTTGTCCATACACGACACTATCAAAAAACAAAAGCGACAACTATAATGAATTAAAAGCCAAAATGAATCTAAAATTCAATAAAACATTAGGTCACGGAGAATATTTTCTTAAATTTTTAGGTTTACCGAGATCTGAAAAGGCGTTCACGTTATATTCCTCAAATGATTCTTTTTTATTTTAGAACAACATTAGATAACAATATGTCTGTCATCAAGCTGTCACGGAGGGTTTAAAAAGCTATCAACATAAATAAACAAGGTACCGTCGTGTTAAAAAATGCATTTCTGCGATATTTTAAACTGTAAAAAAGTAATAGTTGTTTCAAATCAGATTAATTATACTTTAAATCAGCTAATATTCCTCCAATAAAGTTTCGTAAAAGTATATTTTATTTTGGGAAGAATTTTCAATAAAGAGATTTACATTTTTATAACACTTTGCTAAAAATGGCGCTAAATTCAAGAATTTAAAAAATTTAAAAAGAAATTCCTTTGAAATTAATTTAAATTAGTTTTGAAATACAGCATTTTGTTTATTGGAAATAAGCTTGAAATTAAAACTAAAATAAAAGGTCAAGAAATATTTTTTATTATTAAAAAATCATTTTAAAAGTTAGGGATAGCGTTTTTTTGTGGAGGTACCTTCATTGCAATCTGCAGGGACTGCCATGTCATTATTATTTGATTATTATTCTTTCTGTTTCGTAGCATCATCTAACGGGTCATTAACCGAGACTTGTGGCTAAATCAAGTCAGTAAATACATAGTTTCTGTCTGCACAAATTCTGATGTTAAGAGATACTTCACATGCACAGTGTTTATATTTTCTTGACATCGATAATACTCTTCTGAGTAGACGAGCTGTTCCACACAGTGAAATCTTTTGAATCTCTTGTAAGTAGAGGCCGACAGGGACCTTGCTCATGTATTAGTCTGTACCATTTTATCCTGACCAGAACTTTAATTGTTATAAGTACAACACTAGTTTTAATTTTTTCAACTTCAGTTTAAAAATCCTTAGACTTTTCTCTAATTTTTTAAGGTTCTCGTACGACCACCGAAATTAAGAAACGCTGAGCCTATTCATTACCTAGATAGGCGACTGCTTGCAGGTTCTATAAGGTTGAATGACCGGGGGGTAATGGATAAGGGCTTGGAATTACAAATTGGAGAGCCGAGTTCCAATTCCCGTCGGGTTCGTTATATTCACTAATGTGCAAATACCCAACTGAATGAGTCTATATTTCTGAGATGAGGTATTATGTACACTATTTACATTGTTCGGACTATCATCCTCATCTTTGTTGCAATATGATTTCCGGTAAAAAAAACAACATAATAATAACAGCAAAAATTGCAAAAAAAAGTTGCTGAAGATATTAGGTTTCTAATACCTAGAAATTTATACAAGGACACATGGCACTGTGGATAAAGGCGTTAGTTATATCCCGTGTCAGGACCCAGAGAGTGTGAGTTCAATACCTGATTAAGGCGATGGAGTACTTTGAGAGGAAAATTAACAGGAGATAACTGACATCCATTAGACGTGGAACTATCACAGTCTACCCCAGTGAGTAAAATAAAGGATTCAGTTCGACATTCCAACCACCTGACGAAGGCCGGAGCGTACAACGGCCGAAACGTAGTGATAAATATGGCAACAAAGATGAGGATGATAGTCCGAACAATGTAAATAGTAAAAGGTATGAATCCACCTTTTCTCTCCCCAGCTATATGTTAATTAGTAAGATTTGTATCAGTAAAAATTATTATCCCAAAAAGTTCGTTCTGCAATCTAAAAATATTTTCTGGCTTTAAATAACCCGCAAAAGGTTGATGAGCAGTCAAGAAAACAAAAATAAAACAAATAAAAACGAATCAATCAATCGTATAATTTAACAGATATATTTTACTGATGGCACTGTCATATCGATATAAAGACGGGTTTTTATAGTATTATTCAATATAAGACCTAAATGCCACTCAAGATGTAGAGTTATTCTATCGGGATGTTTAAAGGTATACATTGAAGGACATAGGGTTGCATATTGAGGGAATTTAAGATAGAGGTTAAGATTTTAGTGATCAATGAAGCTTCCACTCGGGAGTCCGTTCCGCTTTGCCGCTCTGAGGAAGAATCTGTCTGAGTGAGACTTAATCCTTATCGATAGTCTATGAAGGGAATGAAGAAAAGTGAACTCAGTGTACGCGATCTGGCGGGTCCTAGCTGTAAAGGTCACGAATGGTGGAGCCAAAGAATGTAGTTCGCTCGAACATCTGCCAAAAAATTAGTTGTAGAATAGCAAGAGGCTTGCAACGTTTTGTGTGTGTGTGTGTGTGTGTGTGTGTGTGTGTGTGTGTGTGTGTGTGTGTGTGTGTGTGTGTGTTCTTTAATCAAAATATCTGGTTTGCTAGCTCTTATATAACTGTCAGTATAAATGGCAAATTCCCAAAGAATAAAGATTCATTACCGTCTTTGATTAGATTAGGGTGACGTTCATACCATTTCCAGCTTGCGACACCCTGCAACATTTCTTCCAATGAGCTTTGAATTCCTTCGGTGTCAGGATGGGACAACCAGGCAGAATGTGGCCATTATTATTATTATTATTATTATTATTATTATTATTATTATTATTATTATTATATATCCATGAACTTATTTCTTCATTCTAGATGCCGTTGGGTATCGATTAAATGCCATTCTGGAGATTTCTCACGCCATTTCTTGATTCCAGTTCTTCAATCACTTGAAGAGTGTCAGCCTTTTCGTGAATCACCGATTTTTATTTGGTCCGTGTTTTTAGGATAGTTCAACATCAAGGCAAGTTGATTTTTCACTTTTTTTTATAAAATCAGCATTGAACTCGATATATCTCGATAAGGACCTCCACTCTGTGGTTGACTGGGGCAGGAAGTGGCTTGTAAACTTTAATGCCCCCAAAACGAAATTGCTCTCCTTTACCCACCACAAAGGACCCTCCCTGCCTCCCCATCAGAATGGCTAATGCCCAACTCCTCGAGGACGCCTGCTTGGTCTCACGCTGTTCACTGACATGAGGTGGAATAAATACATTGAATCAATAGCTTCATCTACCGCAAGGAAATTTGGTTCTCTGTGTACGTCTCGAGGTCCTCGACAAAATCCAGAGATAAATTTGCAATATCATAGGTCCTGATCTCGCATCTCGTCTACAATCGTTTTTCCCACAGATCTTCCGTGGCTTCCCTCTGTCACATCTACAAGTATTTTCACGGCAACTGTTCCGACCAGCTACGTTCGCTGGTTCCCAGACTGCATGAATTTAAGCAAGCTACCAGGCTGGCATCTCCGTCCAACTCTTTCACTGTCAAAACGGTTAAATGTAACCGTCTCTTCCCTTCAAACAGCTTCTTCTCCCGCACTTCCCGTCTGTGGAACTCCCTTCCGCTTACTTGCTTCCCCAATAACTATAATCATCAAGTGTAATGTCAATCGACATCTGACACCCTGAGCTTTTTCCCCGTCGTTCTCTGTATACTTTACCGAAACATGCCTCTTTACTCTTGTTCTCAATCCTCTGTAACCCCTTGCGTGCTAGTGGCACTCCTGCCTTGCTTGGGGTAAATTACTTTAAGGAAAGAAAACTCGGTGTGAAATCGAGAGTGTTGATTTTTAAATACTGACACTGAAATTAGAGTCATAGTTTTTCTCAATCTTTGAACATTTAGTTTTAACGATCGTATGAAAAATTATACAGAAATACCTAATTTCCTCAGGTTTTAGCTTACAAACTGACTTCAAAATTTTACTATTTCAAGAATACATCCAAAAACAGTTCATATCTTTTGTATGAGATTGAATTGAAAATATATTCAACCAGAATACAAATTATGAATTACCAAATTTGCATTTTTTTTTAAAGTATGCGATAAAAACTGCGTAAGGCAATTGTAAAAGATTACAAAAAAAGGATACTCAGTGATCAAAACTTTGTAGATCGGCAGACGGCAACATTTTGCTGACTATGTGCAGACTTAGGGTTTTAAAATAATTCTGCGTGCCAACAGAATACGTAATTTTATAGAACTCAAGGTGATTATACGTGTTCTACAAGATATTTTATATCGTAATATATATAATATGTAAACCACATTAATAGAAATAAACTGTTTTTAAAAAGATTTTTTAAATGTTTTTATTATTAATTGGATTCCAACGAGTGAGCAGTTTTGAAACAACTAAATATCTTCTTTGTGTTATATTATAGTAGATATTGGTTAGGACTTCGTGATATCATTTGCGGCTGCGTGCCATTTGAAGTGACTTGGCGTGCCACGTATGGCATGCGTGCCGCAGATTGACGACCGCTGTGTTAGATCATTTGATAGATCATAATTAATGAAAAGAAAAAAATAGACAAAAGTATATATGACACCATAATACTGCTGAACATACATTATAAGAAAAATGTTTTCAATTTGCATTGTTTATTGAAAATCTCACTAAAACTACTGCTTTGTATAACATTATAATATAGCTAAATTGTTCAGTATAATTTCCCTTTGAAATTCATGAACATTTGATGCCAGAATTATTTAGTAATAATGGTCTTGTGCCATGCATCTTGTCCATATACAATTTGTAAAGCTTCTGTAAATTATAATTTTTTTTAAGGCCGTGCTAAAATGTTTAAAACAGGATGGTCTTTGCCAAGACCGGCCGGCTTCACTTGCTCAAAGCCATTTTTAACCATTGATCTTAGAAAGCGATTGTATAGAGCTGACAGTTTAGATATTTCTGAACTGGTTTGGCGCCATGCATGACACGAAGAATGGTAACACTCTAAATGGACAGAAGAGAAAAATATAGAATAAAAACTAGACAGAAATTATTGGCGACATTCATGATATCCATATTTTAGAAGGACCGACATTATATCGCCGTCCAGTAGAGCTTTCTTTGTTTCTAACCAAATGTTCCTGTTCCTTGATACTTTGCGTAACTTTTGGAAGGCATCTTTCGCTATTCCAATGCAACTTCGGATTTTGGTTTCCATATGAGAATTAAAAAAACGACGGTTATTTTTTAGATAGTACAGTGTAACCCGGATATAAGAGAGTTGTCGGGACCGGAGAATAAGTCTCTTATATCCGAGTTTCTCTTATATTCGGGTTTATCTTATATCCGGGTTTGGTCTATTTTGTTTAGGTAAGTATGGCTCTAATTTGGGAACAGATAAAATCTATCTTATATCCGGGTTTCTCTTATATCCGTGTCTCTTATATCCGGGTTACACTGTACCATAAAAATGATATTTTATATACGGTGTAACCCGGATATAAGAGAGTTGTCGGGACCGGAGAAGAAGTATCTTATATCCGGGTTTCTCTTATATCCGGGTTTGGTCTATTTTGTTTTATTATCCTGCATAAAAATGAGCTTGGTGAGGTCAATTTTCACCCTTTCAGTAGAAGGGAGCAGACAAGACTCTTGCAGTGCTCGCTCCTGAGGGTCTTTTCAATAGGTTTTAAGAAGCCAGTTCCATGAAAAGAAAAGCATCCCCAGAACATTATACTGAACGGATGCATGACAGTACTTACTGCTAAATTCAAAGAACTTTCAAAGCTTCTTCTTCGGATTTTGGATCGCTTATCCTTTGAATTTAGCTCAACTTTCGTTTCATTGGAGAAGAGAACATTTAGTAAAAAAAAATCAGATGAGTCACTTTTATCGAACAGCACTGTATGTCCTTCGAATATCACCTGTCTTATTCTGTCTATCTAGATTTTATTCGCTTTTAAAATCATCTTTTTTCATTTGTTCTGTCCATTATCTCCTTAATAAAAAAATGGGGGGGGCTATCAGACTGGTTGGCATGAAGACACATTGTATTTTATAATATTTTCTTTCATTTTATTCCATTTTTCTTCTTTTTTTCTTTTGTAAATTCCTCAAACCAATTTAACTGAATAATTTTGAAACCGAGGTCGAGAGCGTAATTATTTGACGCGTGTATTAATTATGGCGATTACAGCAGAATGACTTTAATGAAAAACCATTTTCCCCATTTGATAGAGAAAGGAATGCTATTTTTAGTAGACTTGTTTACTGAAAATATAATTCCTACTCATCAGCGGCGAATTCCAGGAACAGTGGATACTACCGAACACTAAAGCCCACAAAAAGAGATTTAAAACTATAACTAATAATAAAATAGAAATGTTTAAAAAATATATTCTAATAGAACTTATAAGACAGATAAAAGATTCGTTCACACCGTAGATCTTATTAGTTTAAATAAGAGATTAAAAAACAAAAAATAAAATAGAAAAATTATATCAATAGACTGTAATAAAAGTTATTGAATGGATAGAAGACCTGTTCATACCGTCGATATTATTAGGCACAATACAAAATTAACAACGATAACTAATAATAATATAATAGAACAATTATAGCAATAGACTAATAAAATTAATGGGATAGATAGAAGATTAACAACAATATCTAATAATAATATAATAGAACAATTATAGCAATAGACTAATAAAAGTAATGGGATAGATAGAAGATTAACAACAATACCTAATAATAATATAATAGAATAATTATAGCAATAGACTAATAAAAGTAATGGGATGAATAGAAGATTAACAACAATACCTAATAATAATATAATAGAATAATTATAGCAATAGACTAATAAAAGTAATGGGATAGATAGAAGATTAACAACAATATCTAATAATAATATAATAGAACAATTATAGCAATAGACTAATAAAAGTAATGGGATGGATAGAAGATTAACAACAATAACTAATAATAATATAATAGAATAATTATGGCAATAGACTAATAAAAGTAATGGGATAGATAGAAGATTAACAACAATACCTATAATAATATAATAGAACAATTATGGCAATAGACTAATAAAAGTAATGGGATAGATAGAAGATTAACAACAATATCTAATAATAATATAATAGAACAATTATAGCAATAGACTAATAAACGTAATGGGATAGATAGAAGATTAACAACAATAACTAATAATAATATAATAGAACAATTATAGCAGTAGACTTATAAAAGTAACGGGATAGATAGAAGATTAACAACAATAACTAATAATAATAGAACAATTATAACAATAGACTAATAAAATTAATGGGATGGATAGAAGATTAACAACAATAACTAATAATAAAATAGAAAAATTATGATAATATGGACTATAAGCAATGACACCGTATAATCACTCTCCACGCTTAACAGCAGAATCGTGATGAAATGATATTTTCATACTTAATTAATCATAACTAAGGAGTGGAAGTTCATGAAGTATTAAAATAAAGCTCAAATATATATATATATATATATATATATATATATATATATATATATATATATTATTCTAGGATCATTTTCCAACTTATTCAAGATGATCTTCGTTCTCTCTAACCTTATAACTTTCTATAACAAGTTGCCTCACACGTTTCACGTACGATTTCCTTTTCAAGTCTTTTTTCACTGGTCTTTGTTCTGTCACAGCTGAAACCTTTCTCTGACGGACCAAACGTCTTATGGATTGAGTTGGATATTTTCGAATTGATCTCGTTAGCTCTAACTTGAAATGATGATCCCTCTTCCTGTTGTAACCTCCTGACTCAGTTTTCCTCTGTACTGTTTTCTCTTTTTTAAACTTATTCACCATTCTCTTGATGTTTCTTCAATGAATCCAGAGTATCAATGTTGCTATCATTATCCGAGCGCTTTCGGCTATACATTTAGCCATTTTCAAGGATTATATTTTAACTGTTAAAATAAGAAATAGTTTGTTGTATGTATGTTTTATAATTTTTTTTCATTTTTCAAAACTCGGTCAAGATATTATGTCCATATTCAAAATTATATATATATATAATTGAGTGTTGTAACCCCTCTTTTATACAATTTTCATAAAATACGACTGATAATGTACTGCAGTTAAGTTTATTATTTAATTTTTCTTGTGTCCGTATAATTTGCTTCTTATCTGGACATAAATTATGTAGAAATTGTTCAAATGTTTTGTATGTCCGAGTACTTTCGACTATCCCTTTACCCATTATCAAGGATGATTTTATTTTTGCTTTTAACTGATTGTATCGATGGTTTTATATATGCATCTACAGTTATAGGAATGTTTTATTTTCCACACACGGTCAGCACATTGTGGCCGTGTTCATAGTTGATATTATTAAGTGTTGGCATTTTCTTTTTCATTAATAATGCTTCCATTAGTTTTATGATTTTTTTCTACATGTGGATGAGGCTATTATATTTGTATTATCAACGTGTATGATGCGGATAGAGGTTGGTAGTTCTCTATGCATAATTAGATGAGATCTAATTAAGCCATGGTAAGAAAGATGCAATGTGAATCTTCTTGTTAGGCATGTTGTAGTATATCCAATATAATTATTTATGAATTTGGATTGATCAGGAACACACACAAATACACAAAGACACACAAAGACACACACACACACAGACACATATATATATATATATATATATATATATATATATATATATATATATATATGTTTGCGTGTTTTGTGCATATGAGTGTCTGCGTGTGTGCTTGTTGATATGTGTGTGGGTATGAGAAAAATCCTGCTTCATTGTAAACATTACGGATGAATGTATTCGAATAAGCTGATGAGTCAATAATTTCTTGAGCTATTTCTAGACGACCATTACAATGGTGTGCTAAATAATTTTCCTTTCTTTTTTCTATTTTTTTCCTTTTTTGGGGGGGGGGGGCGAGAAGGTCTTGTTAGCCGGGCCGAGAACTTTTCAGTTCCGACAATTAGAATCAAATGAGACTGTATGGGCATCTGGCTTGTGTAAGGTTGCCATCTGGCTTTTGAATGAGGACTTTGTAAATTGAGACAATCTTCTATTTGCAAATACCATTGCAATAAAAGCTTCCATAGAATGAACAGCTGCTTGGGGGAAAAAAAAAACAAAAAAACAAAAAAAAAACAACTTCTCCTGATGTGCACTGTGGGAGATTGGAGAGTAAGGCTTACTCCCGGAGTGAGTAATTAGTTTTGCTTCTCATTTATTATATATATATATATATATATATATATATATATATATATATATATATATATATATTCCGTTATTCAGCTCAAATAAGGCCATACAAAAAAAAAAGAACTTGGTCTATCTCTGCTTATGCTTATGCACGAACCCACACGCAAATGCACACACATTTATTGCTATAAGCGTTACTGTCATATATATATATATATATATATATATATATATATATATATATATATATATATATATATATATATTTATTTATTTATTATAATTTTATCATATAGACAAAACCATTTTACTCACTACAAAGATGCAACTTGGTTTCAGTGCATTTCAATTGGTAACCATTTTCGACCCTCACCCGTCGATGTGCAGTTGAAATGCGCTGAAACCAAGTTGCATCTTTGTAGTGAGTAAAATGGTTTTGTCTATATGATAAAATCATAATAAATAAATAATTATCGCTCTACTAGCTGTATCGAGCTCTTTTTGGAATTAACGCTGCGAACGTTGGAATTTATATATTACTTTCGTTCTCATCGCATCGGATATATATATATATATATATATATATATAATTAGTGTTTTAAAATTTGTATATTTATGGAGGAAAAGTTAATAATATTGGGGATAACACCTTTGCAGATATAATCTGTGCGGAGAAAGAAGTCAACAATCCATGCTTACTGGGAGTCTTATGCCTTAAGCTATCAAGCGATTATGATTACTTAAGGCATGAAACCGCTAGTTAAATTGAATTTTTTATGTCTACCTTGTCTAGATGCATAGACCGGGTGTAACAGCAGGCACGGTGGAGTAATGGATATCAGCTAGGATTGAGGAATCGGAGAGCCGTGTTCGAATTCCAGTCGAATCCATTACATTCACTCACGTGCTAATACCCTTGGGAAATGTGTGAATCTTCTTCTCCCTCCAGCTATGGGTAAATAGCAGGATAGACTAGGTTCTATAGCCTTGGATGGCAACTGGTCTAGGAGAAGGACAACTCTGAATTCAAACTCGGAGTGGAGCCTTTGTGCTACCTTCCGGCAACTCCTGCAGCCGCGTTGGTACCAAACTGTATTGATTTATCCTCTCATTTGGACTGTGCTAGCAAGGCCGAGAGAGGGAACTAGACGTCTTGGCAGCCCTAGTTCTCCATATATCCCGCCCAGACTCGTAGCGCTACTCCATCGTCTCTCGAGACGGACGGATGCCGACGAACAGCAAAATTGTCCAAATCGTGTACAGCATAATTCTCCATCACACAAAATTTTTAATATCTAAAAAAAAAAGACTATTTGTTTTTATTTCTTTCCAGTCTTTCAGATAAGACGTTTAGCCATTTTGGCATCATTTGTCGTAAGAATCACTTAAAAACCCTTCGACTTATTCGGCTAAAATGAGGACAGGTTACAATTATTTTGTGTCAGACCCACTAGCTTCTCAACCGAGCAATGGTGAGAGGAAAAATATCATTAAGGCCTTCAGTAATTGTACCAACATTTATACTCTGACTTACATTTTCCAAGTTCATACAAGAACCATCGAGAAAACGGTGAATATGTTTAAAAAAGAGGGAACAGTAGAGAGGAAAACTGGATCAGGAGATCACAACAGAAACAGGGATCCTCTATTCAACTTAGAGCTAACGAAATCAATTAGAAAAGATCTAATTCAATCCATAAGCCGTTTGACAGAGAGAGAAGTTTCAGCTATGACAGTCGAAAGAACAGTGAAAAAAGACTTGAAAAGGAAATCGTACGTGAAACGTGAGGCATCATGTTATACCAGAACAAAAAGTTAGAAGGTTAGGGAGGGCGAAAATCATCTTTTGCAAATTGAAATATGGTCCTGGAATTATATATATATATATATATATATATATATATATTTGAACATTATTTCAATACTTCATGAACTTCCAATCCTTGGCTATAATTAATTAAGAAAATGTCATTTTCGTTTATGGTCAATTTCATAACGATTCTCATGATATACATTTGAAATATATATATATTGTCATCCACAGACAGACTGCTTCGCTGTTTCACAGCTCTTCAGTGTGGCTAGACGTCCGGTTGCCCTTAGCTAGGATCGAAACCCGACTGAATTGGCGTGAGTCAGAAATTCTACCACTAAGATATATATATATATATATATGTATATATTCTCGAAGTGGAGTACAATACTGTTATAAAAACCTCGGAGAATTCCAATAAGATATCTTTAACTATTTCTAAGATACAACGTTTCAAAGCTTAATCTAACAATTGGATAATTTTGCTCTTACACGATTTCGACAATTTTGCTGTTACACCCGGTATATCTATGTAAGAGTGAGATTCATATATTTTTTACATGTTGGTCTTCTTAGAGATTAATAGGTTCAGAATTTATGCAGGGGGCAAACCGCCTGCATACGGATAGAAGAGGAATACTGTAAATTGCAATAAACCGATTGCAAGTTTGCTAGCAAAAGAGACCACCCAACATGCAAATTACAAATTACTTCACAACTTCATGTTGCCTGTAGCTCTTAATAAACTGCCTTTCTGTTATTTCTTCTAAAACCTATTCCGACATGCATTTAGTCAAGCTCACTAAGTACGTTATGCATTGTATTCCTCTATGTCTCTTGCCCTCTGTCCTTTTGAGTATCAGATTTTCCAAGCCCTCTTTCCTCATTATATGCCCTAGAAACTTCAACTTTCTCCTCCTGATGTTAAGTATAGGTTTTCTTTTTGTTTCCATTTTCTCTAAAACTTCGTCGTTACTCACATGTTCGGTCCATTATACCCTCAGAAAGATAAATTCTCTCGGTTTCTACAGGGGTTGGACAAAATAATTGGAATAGTTGCAAAATCCACTCCTATATTTCAAAGACCTATTATATTAAGAACTTTAACTAAATCTTCGTAATTGCAGGATATCTATTGTACATACGTTTATTTATCTAATTTACTGTCTTTGTCGTATTTATTTTTAGAATTTAGTAAAATTTATGCTAAATGCGTGACCTCTCCGAGTTCGAAAAAGAGCAAATTGTTGGAGCTCACATGGTAGGAGTCTCGATCAATAAGGTTGCTGAACTGTTTGGGTTTTCAAGAGCTACCATATCAAGAACACTGATGCAATTCGAGAAACAGGGCTAGACCTCTAACAACCGTAGCAATTTGGGCCGGACTTGCAAACTTACCGACAGGGACTGACGTGCATTGAAACGCAATGTGTCAAAAAATCATCGGACAAATGCGGTCAAAGTGACTGCTGAGTTGAATAACCATCTGAATAGTTCAGTTTCTACTAAGACTGTTCGCCGTGAACACCATGAGGCTGCATATCATGGAAGAGCCGCTGTGAGGAAACCTCTTCTCTCCACTCGCAACATTCAGAAGCGGTTAAATTGATGCAAAGATCACAATACCTGGTCTGCAGGCCAATGGAAGCAAGTCATATTCTCAAACAAGGCCAGTTTTTCTCTTTTTCCCAACTTCAGGGCGAGTTTATGTATGAAGGCAGCCCAAAGAAGCTTACAATCCTGACTGCCTTCTTCCAACAGTGAAGCATGGAGGTGGATCAGTGATAGTTTGGGCCGCCATTAAATGGAAATACCTCGGTCCAATAGTTTCCTTGCATGGTAGAATCAACAGCAAAGATTACCTGAACATTTTGAGAAATCATATTCATCCAATGTCCAAGTCTTTATTCCCTGATGGTGACTGCATCTTCCAAGACGATAATGCTCCAATACATACCGCTCGAGTGGTTAAGAATTGGTATGAAGAGCATGAAAGTGAGCTAGAACACATGGAGTGGCCTCCCCAATCTCCAGATATCAATATTATTGAACATTTGTGGTGCATTTTGGAGCATCAAGTTAGGAGCCGCTTTCCTCCACCGTTGTGTCGTATGGAGCAGGTTTTAATGGAAGAATGACTGAAAATTCCTCTAGATGAAGTCAGGAAGCTGTATGATTCCATTCCTAGACGTATTAAATCTGTATGTGAGGCTAAAGGAGGACCAATTCCATATTAAATAAATTTTCATTAAATTTAACAAGTTTTTCAATTATTTTGTCCAACCCTTGTATCATCTGACGCCATCTTACAAATAAATGGCTTATTCCGTCATCCAAGAAATTTCCATTTTCCATTCGTCGGATTATTTAATGTATTTTTCAATTTTTTCCTAACAAAAAAAGTGTTGCTTAATTGATTGGTTTGTTTTTGACGGCTTATCACACTTTTGCAAATTATTTAAAGCCGCAAAATATTTTGTTTAAATTGTAAGAATTCTTTTTTTTTTACGTAATAATGATTTTAGTGATACAAGTCTTACTAGTTAACCCATAGCTTAGGGGAGAATAGATGGATTCGTACATTTCCCAAGGTTATTTGCGCGTAAGTGAATGCAACGAACGTAAAGTGAATTGAAACTCAGCTCTCCGATTAACAATTCTGAGCCACTATCATTCATTACCCCGCACGCACATCCAAGCTTTCAGCATCAGTTCACCCCAAGCAGTCACCCATCTAGGCTCGACGCTGCCAGGTTCAAAGTTGCTTAACTTCGGTGATCGTTTGTGAACCGGTGTTTCAACATGTGATGTAATGGATACTTACCTTGTGTAGGGATTCGTCCCTGCGCTGGTAGTATCACGGCTACGAATAGCTTGTTCCGGCTCCGACCAGCTTTGACCAGCTATGGCAAGCCAAGACCAGCTAAGACCAGCTTAGACCAGCGGCCCGAGTGAAAACACTCGGGTCCCCACGTTAAAAACTGACCTTGTGTCTCAATCTGACTCAATGGGGGGGGGTCAAGTAAATATCCATGTGATGTAATGGAATAACCCGGCACCCCCACGAATGATTACACTATAGGTAGTAAGTACCTATGAAGTCAACTGTCTACGAGAGACGGAAAGACGAGAGAGAGAGAAAGAGAGAGAAGACACAAGCAGGTCCGACCTTCCAAATAGTGGCACTCACTACTAGATTGACCTGTGTGTATAACTGTACCGTAATTTATATTGTACTTTTGTGTACAATAACCCTTTCTTCTAGTATCTACCTGGCGCTACTTATTTATTCCCTTAGCACGGAACATAACAACAAGATAAAGCCGTAAGCCTCCAAAATTATGACTGGAGAAGGAAAAAGAAACAATCTGAATAGGAATGGTCGGAAAAACACTGTACGTCTAAGAAATTTGCAGTCTCAGTAGAGGCTTGCATGCGCCACAGAATCATCAAGCTTTTGTCCCAAAAAGTACTTTTCTTTTCCAACTTCTTATTCGAACGAGGCAGTTAATCATTGACATTTTATGCAGTGAAATATATTTCAGGTTCCTATTTGTAATAAAGAATTCTCTTCATATTCTACAAAGAAAAAAAAACTTACTTGATTCTGTCGATTCTTACATTTGAAATCCTAGGTGTAGCCAGCTTTCGTTTCTGACGCCAAGGTATTCAGCAACAGAGGGCAACTTTCAATGCGCGCCCTCTTTTTCGCGCCGATAACTTTTGATAACATAATTATACAAGATTATATTCGATTATTCGGATGACTTCAATTTGCCAATAGTCACACATTCAGTGGCTCCTTTGGGAAAAATTTTAACACCCAAGGCAATCATAGTAATCTAGACAGACCGCCACGTTCATCTAACTCTGGCCCTACTAGGCAATGGTTTTACAGGGGTTTTTTTTTCTCACAAATAAAGATAACTTAAAAAAACTGTAGTTATGTAAATATCTTAAATATGTAAAATTTTTAGCATTTTTTTTCAAATAAAAAAATTGCCAAACGGTCTCTAATAATTTCGTACACGCACATTATATATATATATATATATATATATATATATATATATATATATATATATATATATATATGTCTTGGTGGTAGAATTTCTGACTCACGCCAATTCTGTCGGATTTCGATCCTAGCTAAGGGCAACCGGATGTCTAGCCACACTGAAGAGCTGTGAAACAGCGAAGCAGCCTGTCTGTGGATGACAATATATATATATTTCAAAATCCATAAATATATTAAAGCTCTGCCATTTCTTCCGTCATTGTGCACTCTTTTTTCCAGTGTGCAATATCTTAGCCAGACTCTTTTGGAGGCTGCTTATACCTCTCTCTCTCTCTCTCTCTCTCTATATATATATATATATATATATATATATATATATATATATATATAGCTGCGAGGGTTAAGTTTAAGATACCCGTCTAGTAGGGCGCATTTGTGTTTATTCAACACGCTCAGTTTATAGCTGCATCTATACTGAGCAGACCTTAGTTACAGTTCTGGAAAAGAGTGTGTTTTCTAGCTTGATCAACTATTTGAAGAAGGCGAGCACGCTCAAAATCTCGGCCATGACTTGTGATATCGTGCAAGGTTTCCGTCTACCCAATTTTATTCACAAGGCTTGGGTAAAACCGTGGTATGGTTTTTAGGCACTTTCCAAAGATGCCGCACGCTGGGATCGATCTCAATCCAGTGCGATAACATCAGGAGCTTTCCTTCCTGCCAAATCGAACATGAGGAGATTCGAACCCGGGTCTCATGGTCAGAATGCGAACGTTCTAACCAATCGCCCACATATCCTTCCTTCCTTCCTCTATCTTTCTTTCTCTCTCTCTTTCTCTCTCTCTCTCTCTCTCTCTCTCTCTCTCTCTCTCTCTCTCTCTCTATATATATATATATATATATATATATATATATATATATATATATATATATATATATATATATATATATATATATATATATATATATATATATATATATATATCGTTTCAATGTAGCGCGCACCAAATTTTCATGTGAGAAATTTAATTGAAATGACAAGTAATTTTCCGCATTGTTGCTGTTCACAAAGATTCTGCTTTTCCGTTCGATTAAGTTTTAAAGGATTCCTCATTTTGAATAGAAATATTTATTCTGTGTACACATACATACATACATACACACACACACACACACATATATATATATATATATATATATATATATATATATATATATATATATACTTACGCATAAATATTTATATTTATGAGTAAGTATATATATACATGACAGTTCAAAATTTTGAAAGCTCCACCAGAATTAGGATAGATTGAACTTAACAGAAAAGTAAAAAAAAAAATAAAAAAATGAAAAGCACTTAGAGTCTGAAAAAACAATGGAATCAATTATGAAACTTATACTTTGAAAAACTTTCGCAACGAATGCCAAAAATTTGTGCCGCAGTAATCGTGGTTAAAGTAGGATATTTTGACGAGAGCAAAATTTACTCATAAAATGTTTTGTGTATCTTTTTGTCATAATAAAATTTTTAAGAAAAAAACATGTCACACTTTTTTTGCGTATAATAATTTTCTCTTATTTAAAGTATAATAAGAGTACTTTTGGAGCCAATTAAAAACGTACCAAGTATATCCTCAAACTTTTGATCTGAAGTGTATATATATATATATATATATATATATATATACGAGGGTCATTCAATAAATAACGTGAATTTTTCGGTATAATGACTTCTAATACAGATAGAAGCTTACTCTTTTTTTTTGTTTTACTTCTTTTTCACATGGATTTAATTTCTTTTGCAGATTAAAAAAAAACTTTAAGAGTTTTGGCGATTAACAAAGATGGCCGACCAAGAAGCATGCTCCAGGATTGAACAGTTATCAGGTTTTTGGTTGCTGAAGGGTGCAAACCAGTTGAAATTCATAGGAGAATGTCAACTGTGTATCGTGCCACATATTTCAGCCAAAACAATGTCTACAAGTGGGCTAAATTGTTTAAAGAAGGACGGAGTAGTGTTGAGGATGAAGACAGGCCTGGGAGGCCTACAGAAGTGAGGTCTCCTGAGGTGATTGAATCAGTCAATGACCTCATTCAGTCTGACAGAAGGGTGACAGTGGATGGCATTGCAAGGACTTTGAAAGACATAAAGAACAAACGCAGGGGTCATTAGTCAGACGGAGTCATCTTGCATCATGACAGCGCAAGGTCTCACACAGCAGCCCAAACGGTGCAGACCTTCAACGAGCTGGGCTGGGAACTGCTCCCTCATCCCCCTTACAGCCTAGACCTTGCCACTTCAGACTTTTACCTGTTTGGTTTCCTTGAAAGTGTTCACGAGGGACATGAAGTTTAAGAGTGACGATGAAATTCAAAAGTGTTGTGAGCGACTGGCTGAGATATCAGTCCAAAGATTTTTACGCTGAGGGAATACGGAAGCTTGTGCACAGATGGGAAATGTGTGTGACAGTGCTGGGAGACAACGTTGAAAAATAAAAAAAGAAAGTAAGCTTCTATCTGTATTAGAAGTCCTAATACCGAAAAATACACCTTATTTATTGAATGACCCTTGTATATATATATATATATATATATATATATATATATATATATATATATATATATATATATATATATATAAAATATAATATAATATATATTCATTCAAAAATACATTAATATATACATATATATGTACACATGAACGCACACATATTTATGTACCTTAGGTTAAATATATGTGTGTGTGTGTGTGTGTGTGTGTGTGTGTGTGTGTGTGTGTGTGTGTGTGTGTGTGTGTGTGTGTGTGTGTGTTATTGTGCGTAAAACCTAATTCAGCGGAAACGGGAATTAAGATAAGGAAGTGATTCTCAGCAAAATGAAATTGTGCGGAATTGAGCAGTTATCTTCTCTCATAATTTACATTCGCGACTTCGTCATAATTCTTAAGACGTAAAGCGAAATTGTGAATGAGACTTTTCCACAAAGTGCGCGTGCGCGAGTGAGTGAAGTGGGCGCTGACAGGGAAGCTAAAAATTGGGACGAATAGGTGATTGGAATCAGAAGCAGGAGATCTCTTTTGAAGAATCTGAGCAGAATATGATGAATATATATATATATATATATATATATATATAAGTATAGGATTGGTATATACGGAATAAATTCTAATAACCAACAATTACTATTCTTAAAAGAGTGCTCAATACAGAGTAGAGCAGATATAATTGTTTATTTAAAAATTATAACATAAATATGTTATAATATCACTACAAAAATAGCCATTTTGTTTCAACACCTCCGTTGTCTTATCAAGTGATGATTTTCAATGTAGAATAAAGGGTTTTAAAAGTTTCAAATTTATTAACGATCCTTCGCAAGGGGAAAACGCTGTTACATAAGCAGGAATGACCAATCAAAATACAAGTATACGAGAATTCAAAAAACTTGACAACGAAGTAAGGTTATAATAGCTATTAAAATCTTTAAAGTCGGGGTTGTACTAAAATAGAATTTATTCTAACCAATAAGTGATAAAATATATGATAAAATTTGATCTTAAAATTAAAAGTAAAAAATTACCAATTTTAAAATCTAAATTTAATCTCTATTAAGTTTAAAATTATAAAATTACTGAGGAGAAAAGAAAAAAATACATATGTTATTCAATTTATTTTTTCATTGAAAAAAGAAATTGAATAACATATGTATTTTTTTTTCGCATCAGTAATTTTAGAATTTATTATGTGTTATTTAATGGCGAAATCAAAATATTTTTAACGCAATTTCATGGCTTCATCTAAATATATTTTGAACGTAATTCTACGCCTTCAACTACATATGAAATGTATTGTTGGTCATTTTACATTTATTAATATGTGTTGTTGGTACAAATATGTACTACCAGTAATTTTACTATAAAAATGTATTTTTGTACTTTCATAGTGTTTCGTTTTTGTTTGGGGTTCACTCTTTGCTCGTAGCTGTGGACTGACAAGTGCTACCACCCCGGGTCAGGCTGATTCTGGGAATAACAGCAATTAAGAGTTGGTTGTACGTTCCTCAAAACCTCCAATCTCCCGGTCAGAGGACTTGCTGCCAGATATAGTTTATCGCCACACCCTGGACTGACGAAGAAACTAATTTGACATGCAATATTAGAATCAAGAAGATCAAATCAATCTTTTATTATACATTTGAGTGGGGGATTTAGTTGTGTTTTGGTACGCAATATGACGGTGACTATAAAAAGTTTGGCAACCATCGTAAGAAAAGAAGAGGAGAAGTTAATAAAGGAAAGCAGGAAGAAAGGACACTATTTCCATTATTATTATTATTATTATTATTATTATTATTATTGTCCTTGAGGAATATCTTTTATGAATTTCTGGGGAATTATAAACCCAATGTCTTCAGCAACCATTTTTACCAATGCTCATATTGCAACTTTTGCTGTTATCATTTTATATTTTTTACCAGAGCTCATATAGCAAATTTTTGTTGTTGTTATCGCTTTTCTCTGACACTCCTTATTACTGGTTCCCCTGTTGTATTCATTTCTATGCTTGGTCGGCTCAGGAGATTTTTGTGGCCTAGCATATGTGCTGATTCCTTAAGTTTACGAATTTTTCAATGATGTCCTTTGTCTATGATCTCAACCTGAAAGAAAGAACTAATCAAAAACTGTAAAAAAAACAAAATGTGTGGTTCTGTGCAAAAGAAGAATACCAAAATTGAAACTACAAATTGCAGATCAAACAAATTTAAGTAAATGGTAAGTGTTGTAACAGAAGATGGAATACGACACAGAATTGCAGAATGCACTAGAATAGCAAAAATGCGTTCAAAAAGCTAAGAAAAGTAACAAACAACCCGGAAATTTCCTCTTGAAACAAAGAATAGATTGCAGAACTGCTATGTAATATCAATCCTTCTATATAGAGGAGATTGCTGAACACTTTCCGAACCAGATGAGGAGAAAACTGGAGGCAACAGAAATGTGGTTCTACAGAAGGATGTTGAGAATATTATGGACGGAGCTCGTTGGGAGAAGACTTAAAGAAAAAGGAAATTAAAAATAACTTATACTCAAAAACAGACAGCTGAAATTTCTTGGCAACATAATGATGAAGAAGGACTTGGCAAATTTGACACTCAAAGGATATATCGATGTAAAAACGGATAGGGAAAGGCAGCGGGCCACCTACCTAGCGTAAATGGATGTCGGAAAGAGTTACAAGAAATATGAATTTGTGGAGAGCAATGATTGCCTACGTACTGAGCAGACTCAGCACATAGAAGAAGAAGAAGAAGAAGAAGAAGAAGAAGAAGAAGAAGAAGAAGAAGAAGAAGAAGAAGATGATGATGATGATGATGATGATGATGATGATGATAATAATAATAATAATAATGATGATGATGATGATGATGATGTATTTTCCCAATGGTCAGGATAATTACCCTAGATGTTGATGATATGTTTTCCGTAAAAAGCAGCTTTTTTATGAGATGTACTTGCTAACACTACAAACAAACTGTTTTGGATTCACAGTTTTCCTTCTAGATTGTTTGCCAATCAAAGCTGCAGAGGCCCGTCTACCCTGCTACTAACCCCCACCTGAGTGACTGAGCGAAAAAATGTTTCAACAACATCGGCTGGAACTCGAACTCATCATGGTAATCCCTGCTTTCCGCGCCTATAACAACATAATTTGGAGCACATCCCTCAGGTTCCATTATACTGCCATGGATTTACTAATTGCCGTAACGTACTCAAATGGACGAGATAGCTGTCTACTGTGGTTCAGTTCATCAAAAGAAGACATTGGAATGTACGCTTGCTTACTTATCTCTTCCTTACCTCCCTTTTTGGTGGGGTTTGTTAGGATTATTCTGGGCATACATTAAAGGTTTGTATCAAGGTTTTCATAACGTCATTGTAGAGAAAATTACTTCGCGTAAATATACAGACTGTCCATATAGTTCGTGTGCACTTTAAAAAATTTATAACTTTATTTGGATTTGCGATAGAAATAATCTGTAAAAAATGTTATAAAGTTTAATGTACCTAGTTTTAAGTATAGCTAAAATAACTAATGTGATTTCAGGCATTACTGTAAATCAGTTGGCAAATGTTTTCCGTGAACTGCAAAATCGTATTACCCTTTGTATTGTTAATGATGGAGGACATGTGGAAACTTAAATAGAATTTCAATAAAACCTTAAAAAATATAGATTTCTTTCTTTCTAATCCTTTTTACAAATTATTTCTATCGCAAATACAAATAAAGTTATACTTTTTTAAAAGTGCACACGAACGTTATGGGCACCCTGTATATCAGGGTCGATGCTCTTAGATACAGTGATCAAAGAATAGCCGGTGAGTTCAACATAAGTCATGTGCCATACGTGATACACGTTTGGGCAATCATGTCTCTTTCGATTCATGATTAACTAGGCAGAAGGATGTCCCGCAGTAGGCAGCCGTTTCTTCATGCGGTAGAGTGATTGCTATCCAAGTCTATAGGTCCCAGTCTATGCTGATATTCAACCCATAGTTGTAGGGAGAACAGATGAATTCATACTTGTCGCAAGAGAAAGTGAATGTTACTAACCTGACTGGAAGCTGTTTACAGTATCTGGTTTTCTTAAACAGTTACCCATCGAAGTAATGATCAGATTCAGTGAATCTTAACTTCGAGATCTGTTATATTCAGCTTGACATGACTATATACATTCGTCATTTGTTACGCTTTGATTAGTCTGACAAAAAGTTTTCAAGCTTTTTAGCCGTCCTGGGTAAGACGATAAACTACATCCGCGTCCTGCGTAAGACATCCGCGAGCAAGGCCTCTGATCGGAAGGTTTTGAAGAGCATGGAACTACGTCTTAATTGCTGGTGTTTCCAGATCCACTGTGACTCGGGGTGGTAGCACCTGTCAGCGTCACAGCTGTGGACAAATAGTTACTCCCCCCCAAATGGGTCAAACACTATGAAGATATAAAAATATGTTTTAATAACAGCAATACTTTTTGGAAAAATTTTACCAGCAATAAAAATCTTTAAATTAAATAACCCATTGAGGTTGATATACCGTAAAACAAACCAAACCAAACCAAATTAAGCTGTTTACAGGAGTCAATCTCCTAGACAGTCACCCATCTATGTAATGATAAGGCTTGATGCTGCTTAACTTTGCAATGAAAAGTTAATGGTAACAAGGGTCTTTGGAATGCCGTAAATTAAAATTTGGATTGTCTCAGCGGGTATAAAATTAATATCAACCCCTTTCTGAGGAGATTAGGCGTAATTTTTCTTAAATCCTAAGTATTCACACGTTTCTTAAATTTCTTACAACACAAAATTAAGTAAACCCTTAAATTTGTCGCTACAATAATCCACCTCCCATGATGGTGTACCATTTCCTACAACTTCTACCCTCCCCCTCCTTAAACGTCATATCTTTTCAGGACGTACCTGATCATGGCTGTTCCCTAATTTCTTTTCTATAATGCGCGACCATGAATATCTGGAATTGTAAAAACAGTGTTTTCGCGTTGCTTTCTCCGAGGTTTTAAATTTAGAGTTGTTCGCCTAAACCAGTTCCCCTACAAACGCTAGAGAGTTCAGTCTTCCCTGCTATTTTATTCATACCTTGAGTGTAGAGAGATTATCATTCCATAGTGAGCGAAACACATTGAACGCGGTTTGAAGTCGGACGATGGTAATGGTAACATTAGCTGTTTCCTTATAAGTAAACATCTGGTGTTCGGTAATCGAAACATGGAGCGTTACTGTCGGTTGGCATTTATAAAATCTTTCTCTTAAAACCTGTTTTCAGGGGAAAGTTCTCTTTTTCTCAAGTCCACTAAATGTTATCGCTCTTTCCAGTAGTAATCGGAACTTTTTTCCTAATCTTTTGTTTTAGGTGTGTAAAGTCTGTTGTTCATGATGACGGTAGTCTTTGAGTATAGAATCCAGAGGTTGGCAGTGAATTATTTCGAAGACAGTAGGGAAGCGTAGTTCAGGTTAGCAGTGGATATTGGTAGCAGAGCGTAGTTCTTCCTTCTGTTCTGGTCATCTTTGGTTCTGACAGGTTGGCATTGGACATTCGGAGAGAGTAACCAAAATGGCCGCATTTATACACGACGGATTGAATATTTCACGTCTCTTGATTAGCTAACCTTCTTTTGGGGAACTATAAAGTGAGTCAAGTCATTTGTGTCTGCTCACTAGTATATAATGTACTCAAAATAACTTAACAAAGTCAACACCTTGATTACATCTATAGCTTCTGTTTTTTCAGCAATAACCGTCGCACACAACCTTCTCGTAATGCATGATAAAAATATATATAGTTTTAAATGGATTTTTAGCGAGATAATGTATTATTGATATTTACTAAGCTTACATCATAAAGTTATTAGTCTAAATATATGAAGTGTGCTTCGAATTAATCCATATTTGCTTCCACACTGGTAATCGGGATTTATATTTACTGATATTCGAGAGATTTTTAAAATTTATTTGTTTAAATGTTATCTTTTTACATAGATACTCAATTGTCTGCGTACAACGTGTGAAAGCACGTGCGATACTATGCCCTCGTCAGCCGTCAATCAGCGAAGGTAACACAGTTTCGATGGCTAAGGCGGTTCTGCCACCTATGGTGCCACCGAACAGAGTATTGTTTTTTTTTCTATACGTGTCAGACTCTTGCAGTTTCTTTTTTACAATTGGAATGTTCAACGTTGTGTTAAAATAAACAACGATGCTCGTAGTGACCGTTATTAACGGCGTAGAATGGAAGGTAAATAGATGTGTTTCACGTCGGAAGTACCATTGTGTTGCGAGCATGGCTTTATTTAACTTATTAATTTTGGATCTTGACCAAATCCAATTCGTTTAGCCGAAGCGATAAGAACGAAACGTCATTTAAATAATTTCTACAGTCACTAAGTCCCAAAAATAAAGCTCCCGTTGGCATATATATATATATATATATATATATATATATATATATATATATATATATATATATATATATACAGTGTAACCCGGGTATAAGAGACCCTGATATAAGATAAACGCGGATATAAGAGAGATTTTCTCTGGTCCCAAATTAGAGCCTGTGTTAATAAAATGAAATAGACCAATCCCGGATATAACAGAAACCCGGAAATAAGAGACTTCTTCTCCGGTCCCGACAACTCTCTTATATCCGGGTTACACTGTATATATATATATATATATATATATATATATATATATATATATGAAATGGACGGTGTCCGACAATTATTTTCATATATTTATTATTGTTCATACGTCATTGAATTTGAATAATTTACGTTCTATCTATCTATCGATCTATCTATCTATCTATCTATCTACATACAACGTGTGAAAGCATGTCCTCGTCAGCCGCCAACCAGGGGAGGTTACAACTTCAGTAGCTAAGGCGGTACTGCCACCCCTCGCGCCATCAGAAAATTTTGCCAACGGACCGGGTATTGTTTTTGTATACGTGTCAGTCACTCGTGATTTCTTTTTACAAATGCAACTGAAATTTTCTAACGTTGTGTTAAAATAAACAACGCGCTTGTAGCGACCGTCATTAATGACTTAGAATGGAAGGTAAACGAAGTAGCATTGGGTTGCGAGCATGGCTTTATCTTGACCAGATCCAATTCGTTTAGCCGAACCGATAAGAACGAATCGTCATTTGAATAATTTCTACAGTCACTAAGTCCCAAAAATAAACCTCTCGTTGGGATATATATATATATATATATATATATATATATATATATATATATATATATAATATATATATATATATATATATATATATATATATATATATATATATATATATATAAACAACTGAAAAGTTGCAAATTAAAAAAAATTGAATTTTTTTTGTGAAAGTATTTATTTATATTTTTTATATATATATATTTGATATTTCAGATCGGCCCCCATCGATCGTGAAATTATATAGATATTAAGAAAGTATACGTGGCTTCTCATTATGCTATATATATATATATATATATATATATATATATATATATATATATATATATATATGTGTGTGTGTGTGTGTGTGTGTGTGTGTGTGTGTGTGTGTGTGTGTGTGTGTGTGTGTATAAATAAAAAGAAAGAACAGTAAGATATAAAATCCGGTGTTCTTATAGATATTTTTATTTTCACAATAGTGCTCAATGTAAATTTACACAGCATTAATATTATAAATTAATTGATTTAAAATATGGATTTTTTGCTACACAGTGATAACGATGTTTCAAAAATGAGAAGCTAAACCTTCGAATTTAATTTTGTTATTAAACCAAAGACATTAGTTCCAATTCCTCGTCAAGCGAATTTTGGAGTAACTTAACGAGGAAATGGAACTAATTTCTTTGGTTTAATAACAACATTACATTCGATGGCTTTAGCTTCCATTTTTGAAACATGGTTATCACTGTGTAACGAAAACCCCATATTTTAAATAAATTAATATATATATATATATATATATATATATATATATATATATATATATATATATATATGAAATGGAATATGTCCGACAATTATTTTCATATATATATATTATATATTATATATATACGTTATTTTTATCGATACAATTATTTAAGAAAATTATCTATTTATAATAAACAGCATTAACAACTTTTACCGGCCTAAATGTCCGAAAAACTTCATAGAAAATATGTGTCCTCCAACAGGAATTGGACATCTATCCTATATGGAACAGTCATATAACCTGATATGTTATATGCTGATATGTCCTCTTCACACGGAATCGTTAATTCTACTCGAAGAACACACTTCTTTGAATCAGACTACGCTACAATGTAAGAGTGTGCGTCTGTCTAAATCAACTAACAATCTCCAATCACTGGCCTCACTCAGTAGTGTCATGTCAGTTTCTTCTATCTATCTATCTATCTATCTATCTATCTATCTATCTATCTCAGTCTGCGCATACATACGTATCTATCTATCTATCTATCTATCTCAGCCTGTTCATATCTATCTATCTATCTATCTATCTATCTCAGTCTGCTTATATATATATATATATATATATATATATATATATATATATATATATATATATATATATACATACGTATCTATCTATCTATCTATATCATCCTGTTCATATCTATCTATCTATCTCAGTCTGCTCATATATATATATATATATATATATATATATATATATATATATATATATATATATATATACGTATCTATCTATCTATCTATCTATATATCTATTCTCTACATACAACGTGTGAAAGCATGTCCTCGTCAGCCGCCAACCAGAGGAGGTAACAGCTTCAGTAGCTAAGGCGGTACTGTCACTCCTGGCGCCACCAGCAGCTTTTGCCACCGGACAGGGTATTGTATTTTGTATACGTGTCGGTCACTTGCGATTTCTTTTTACATCTGCAACTGAAATTTTCAACGTTGTGTCAAAATAAACAACGCGCTCATAGCGACCGCTATTAATGACGTAGAATAGAAGGTAAACAGATGTGTTTCACGTTGGAAGTAACATTGTGCTGCGAGCAATGGTTTTCATTAAGGTTATTTATTTATTTTGGATCGTGACCAGATCCAACTCGATACCTGCGGAGCTGACGTCTGCAGCCGATGTGAAACACGTTTCAGATTCCAACCAGTGATGCCCACCTTCAAAAAGAAGGAAACGATTGATTGCCCAACAAATCCCCGATACCCGACCTCACTAGGTAGCACATGACATGTCCATCCATTTTCTTCAAATTTGGTTAAATGCTCTGTTTTTATTTATTTATTAAATAGTATATTTGTTTATTTCTATCTACCGGCCTGTATATCCCGAGATAGCTTGTTAGAAAAATATGCGTTCTCTGGCAGGATTCGAACCTGCGTCCCCTAACGAAACCGTCAGTAGATCTGATGTGTCTTAGACCATCTCGGCTAGGTAGGACCTCATGATCTAACAAAGCCTGAATAGTGCTTATGGGCACACATCTTCCTCCTGATTCTCGAAATATACATATCTGTTTTTGTATCGTAAGGTAAACAAAGACAATTTCTGAGGAGAAATGAATTAAATGTGTCAGATTTTTAATTTATTTCATTAAACATTACTTTTTAAAATGGATACTAATATTTGATTATATTTCTGACATTTACATAACGAGTGCAAAGCTATAGGTGCAGAAAACATTACAATAAATAAAACCTAGTATATAAACTCTTTACTCAACGGGCGGTCCGTTCCAAAAAGCTGGTCTGTAAGCGAAGAATTGTACCAGAACGATATTTTCGGCATACTATACATGTATGTATATGGTTTGTATCCTTATTCGTTTGTTTAGCGACATATCAACATCTTCTGGGTCATTTAATGCCGAAATTTAATTTTCTTGGGAGCATTAGTAATTTTCTTTACAAAAAGATATTGTGGTAAATTGTTTTTTTTTAATTTATTGCTGGTAATTACAAAAATGATTTATATAATTTCATAGTCTTTGATCCCAGTTTGGGGCTTAACTATTTTCTCATAGGTGGGATCCTGACAGGGGTTACAACTCCTGGTCATGGTAAGACTGGAAACAACAGCAATTAAAAGGTTGTTCCATGTTCCTCAGAACCGCCAATCTCCCGATCAGGGGCCTTGCTGCCGGATGTAGTTTATCGTCAGACCCAGGACAAGTAATGGGTTTGTGCCAACCAACTTCAGATACCACTTTTGCATAATTTATAATAATTCTAATTTATTTCTTCATGTTTATATATTACAGCTGTCTACTAAACACTAAAAAAAAAAAATGAATTCGAAAACCAACTCACTTGTTTATGTGTACCTTCCGTTTGTATCCTGTAAATACAGTACAAGTCATTTTTTATGTATTTTTCCATTTTATTCATTTCATTTATTTTAATTCATTTTGAAGAAATTAAAAATATTCAGGAACAACTGGTTGAATTTTATTATTTCAAAAATTTATTTATTCAAAATTCCGTTATTTCATCATTATTATTATTATTATTATTATTATTATTATTATTATTATTATTATTATTATTTTCTTTTCTTTGATATCTGGCATTTACACATTTCTTTCCGGGTCCCACCCAGGGACCTAAGGTTAGAAATGGCATCATGACACTTTCCACTGAAAAAAAAAATTATTACATTGATAAAGCCCTTCGTAAAGTGTGGGCTGTACTTGTCAGAACAATTTTTTGTATCTCTTTCAGGTATGGACTTCCAGGGATCCCTTCAATTAGTCTACTGGAATCTTTTCCAACCAATCCTAGGGCTCCAACTACAACAACGATTGTTGATGTTCCCATGTGCCACATTTTTTAGATTTCTATTTCAAGGTCCTTGTATTTTGACAGCTTTTCGAATATCTTCAAAGATACATTGCAGTCTGCAGGGACTGCCATATCAATAAGGTGGCACTTATTTTGTTTGTGGTCTTCAATAACAATGTCTGGACGGTTGGCTTTGATTGTTCTGTCAGTGTGTATTGTGTAATCCCATAGAATTGTAACAGGTCCTATCTCCGTAACCGGGTCTGGGTGGTGTTCGTACCAGTTTCTTTCAGTTTCCTTCCCGTAGGAGTTGCAAATTTTCCAGTGCAGATATTGGCCCACTCTGTCATGCCGGGTTTTATATTCAATAGGTGCCAATATTGTGCAACTTGATACAAGATTATCAATGGTTTCTGGATATTTATCGCAGAATCGGCATTTTGGGCTAACACAGTATTTTAGTATATGTGCTTGATAATTCCTAGTTAACAAGCATTGGTCTTGTGCAGCAATGATAAAACCCTCAGTTTCACCTTTCAACCCTGCACTACGTAGCCACTGATGGGTGCGATTTTTGTCTACGTCAGCTTGTTTGGTACGGGCAGAGTATTGGCCATGGAGCGGTTTATTTTGCCATTGTTTCTTTATCTGGTCGGTCGCATTTCTCTTTGCATTCTTTTTTAAGTTTTTTGCAGCTTCAGCCGGTGTACAGTGATGTATTTGAATTTCTGTGCCCATTTGAAGCTCCTTTTTGAATTCTTCGGATTCCTTTACTACATAGTAAAGACACTTACTACTTTCATGTTCCTTGACACATACCATCATCCAGTCTTCTGTATTTTCCAAGTATCTTTGGAGGCCAATTGTTGTACTTTTGTAGGATAGTTCTAGTTGGACTAGTCCTCTGCCTCCTTCGGATCTGGGCACATACAGGCGATCAATATCAGCTTTGGGATGATGCATGCGGTAGCAAGTGAGGAGCTTTCTCGTTTTGGCGTCCATTCGCTTAATTTCAGCTATGGTCCAGTTAAGTACATTAAAGCTGTATTGCACCACAGGAACAGCTAAGGTGTTTATAGCTGATATTCGGTTTTTTGAGTTTAGATCGGTATTTAGTACCAGGCGTACACGCCTGTAGTACTCCTTTCTTACCTTTTATTATTATTATTATTATTATTATTATTATTATTATTATTATTATTATTATTATTATTATTATTGCTGCTGCTGCTGCTGCTGCTGTTGTTATTATTATTATTATTATTATTAATTTTTTTTTTTTTCAAAATGCTATTTCTTTCTGAAATTTTAACTCCAGAGTTATTTAAATGGTTTAACGGCCCCCAGATTTAAAATTCGTTAAATGGCTGGAATACGATTTACTTCAAAATATTTTTTATTACGGTTAATACTGATCAAATTTTAAAATTGAAGGCTTGCGCCATGCTTTCAGGTCGGAGGTTGCTGTCTGCGGAGAAAATCTGCATTCTACAATTTTTTTTTTTTTTTTATCAGGATTCGAACATTGAACTTTTAATAAGTACTCCGTCTCAGGCCACTTCTATAAATACAGATTTTGAATGAAGTTTCAGCGAGACAATACATTATTTATATTTATTAAGATTACATTAGAAGGTGATTAGTTTAAATACAGTACAAGTCAATTTTTATGTATTTTTCCACTTCATTCATTTCATTTATTTTAATTCATTTTGAAGAAATGAAAAACATTCAGGAAGAAAGTTTTCATACGAAATGGTTGAATTTATTTTATTTTATTTTATTTTATGAAATTTTAAATCCGGACTTAAAATTCGTTAACCGAGGAGTCGCTGGATTATGTTTTGGTTCAAATAAATTTTATTACCATTAAAACAAAGCAAATTGAAGGTTTACACGCCATGCTTCCAGGTAGGAGGTTCCTGTATGTACAGAAAAAAATGCATTCAACAATTTTTGCCAGGATTCGAATACCAAACTCTGAATAAGTAATCCGTGTCAGACAACTTCTACAGGGTGATTGAAAAATAACTCCCTCTTTATGGATGATGGACTTTCTCGTCTTGTAAAACCATAGTGAGACGGGAGAGTCCATTATACATAAAATAGGGAGTTATTTTTCAATCATTCTGTATAAATACAGATATCACTGATTTTTAGATTTTTGCTTCACAACATATTTAACGAAAGGCTGCTATTAATTCAAGTTTCACCCACTGTCGGACAAGGCTTACATCAAAGAAGTAATTATTGATATGAGAATAATTTTCTGGGTGTTCCCAAAGCTCAGAATAACCTTTGATCTATGTCTGCCTTCCTTGACGTCAAAGTTGGAGGTTTTATGTCTTGGGAGGTTGAGGTTGAAAGTTTCAAATGCGATATGATGTCTCTCCCACTTTTTAGATCATAAATGTCTTTATAGGATGAGTAAACACAATTAAAATTTACCTGATGTATTAGTGCACTTTTAAAATAAAATAAAAAATATATTCCTGCAATCATTTTCAAACCTTTCGAAAATTTAAAGGTTATTTCTGTGGTCTGGAAACGGTCAACATTTTTCTCATAGAAATTAATGAATTGCGCAGCACTTATTTCGATTAACCGCGCGACTTAGAAATATTACTTCGCGACTAATGTAAGTGTAAAACCAGTCTTAGTTGATGATTTACGGCTTTGTTTAAACAATGCACTGACTATTGTTTGCGTCATGTGGCAATAATTTTAAGTCAAATGATGCACTAAATAAGTAACCAAGTTATCATCTCTGAACATTGCTTTCTTCCACAAACCATTTTTCCCAAACGGACATTTAATCAAGAGGACACAACTCATCTGGTGGTAAGTGAACAAGGCCAAAAACATTTCGCTCCTACTTCACCAGGGGCAACCTTATCTAGAGCCCCTTGCCCCTACTGGATCATTTCTCCTTCTTTCACCCTAAAATCAAGTTTAATAATAAAAAAACTATAGCGTTAAAATATTAACCCGATGACAAATGGATATTCGTTCGTTCTGAACACTGGTTTTATATAGCTCTCCCAATCCCCGACCCTCGCTGATTATTGGCTAATACCTGCCCATTATCATTCATATGTAAATAGTCTGCGCCACCTATTCTAAATAGGTCTTCTCTCAACTGCCCATTGCGGAAAGGGACGCAACTCCTGTTATTTACAGCGCCACATACAACCAACTCGGAGTCTTTTATCGGGCCGACCCGATTATATGTTATATTTGATTATTGCAGATACCTTGTTAAAGGAAGCAATCCTTCAATTAAGATCATTTGGAATTCATTTAGCTTATCAAACTTTTACAGATTATCAAAAGTCAGGAAATATTTTTAGATTGTAAGAATTTTTCGAGATAATATGATCAGACGCCATCTTCAAAATAAATTACTTATTCCATGATACAAGAATCATTCCAGTTTTAATTTCTCGAATTATTCGAAGACTTATCCAGTAGCTTCAACCTGTAACAAAAAATAGTGTTTGTTGATTGACTCGTTCGTTTTCTACGGTTTATCAACCCTTGGCAGGTTATTTAAAGCCAGAATTTTTTTTTTTTTTAGATTGTAAGAATTTTGGTTTTGAGAGATAAGAATTATTTAATGATACAAGTCCTACTAAATAAACAATAATTCCGAGCTGTTATCCAATACATCACCCACGTATCTAAGCTTTCAGCACGCGGTATTCCCAATCAATCACCAATTCCAATCAGAATCGATGTTGCTTAACTTCGGTGATTGTCCGAGAATTAATGTTACAACGTGATATGGCCGAAAGCCGTCAGATAATTTTACTTACCTATGGTCTTACACAAACGCAGCAAATTATACAGCACTTATTTCGATTAGTCGCCTTACTTAGAACGATTACTTCTCCACTTAGAACGATTACTTCATTACTTGTGTTAATGTAAAAACGAATCTTAGTTGGCAATAGTCCAAGTAACAGATGTTTATGAAAAGGGACTGTTGATTACTTACGGCGAGTTCATTTAAACAATGCAATTACTATTGTTTTCGTAACAGAGCAATGATTTTAAGTAAAATGATACACTAAAATATGTAACGAAGTAATCATTTTAAGTTCTTTGAATATCAGTGTCTTAATGTTTCTCCGATTTACACAATTTCGGCTTTCAAAAGATTTAAACGGAAGGATCCATTTTCTCTTTAGGTACCTCCACTAACTTTCGATAACTAAGGTTTAAAATGGATTTTTAAAATGAAAAAGCATTATTGAAGCTTTCTTTTAGTTTTAATTGAGAGCTAAATGATTAAATTAACTATTTCCAGTAAGCAAAATATTCGGGTGGATTTCAAATAGAAATTATATTAATTGGAATTTCAACATTTTGGTCGCTTTCTGAAAATCATTTAAATCGAACATTTTTTACACATTTTACTTGTAAACAAAAGTTAAGTTTCGGGTTTTAAAATTTCCCCCAAAAATAAAATATACTTATCTGAAACGTTATTTGATTTAAAGTATATAATTAATCTGATTTGAGTTGAAAATAATAGAGAAATGCATTTTAAAAATAAACAGTAGCGGTGATTACGCCCTTGCGTCAATCACGTAACAAGTGCTGATAAAAAGTGTCAAAACCTTTATTGTTGTTCTACGGAGATTTTATATGTTAAAACTTACTTTAAGAAAATGACGGGTGAGCACATTTTGTATATAATTTTTACGTACTCAGTAATCATAAAAATCTTGGAAAACATTCTCCGTAATCTAATTTAAGGAATATTGACTTTAAATTTATTGTAATCATAGAGTTTTCTGTTATTTTCTGATAACAGCGGCACGTTATGCAATACATAGAAAAATGCAATACATAGAAAAATGCAATACATAGAAAAAATTAAAAATTATTTTAAATTAAAAATTATTTTAAAATTAAAAATTATTTTAAAATTAAAAAATTATTATTATGAAATTAAAAATTATTTTAATATTTTTTTATTTAGCTTTCAGTTTTTGATTTGTAAATCACCTTATCTAGGTAGAGTAATGTAGAATGTTACACAATTTTTATATTATTTACATTTTTTTTTCTTAAAACAATAGTGTCCATAATTAATCTTATTTATAAAAGCAATTAAAAGTTTGTCTAATTAAACAGTGCCTTTTTTTTATTGCATTTGTTATGGCTCGTAGCAGATTTTCGGAAATGAGTAATAGTTTGAAAAAAAAATTGTGAATTTACCTTCTGCAACGAGTCCTGCTTTTAACTAACGGCGGGAAAAAAACTTTTCTAGTGAAGATTTAATTTCTCGAAATTTTATGAAATAAAGTAGGTTGCATGATATTAACTTTGAACATGGACACAATATCTTGACTGTGTTTTGAAAAATTAAAACCTTTTATAAAACATACATACATAAAACATACATACAAACAAACTATTTCTTATTTAACAGTTAAAATATTTAATCCTTGAAAATGGGTAAATGTATAGCCGAAAGCGCTCGGATAAAAAGAACATTCGGACAGTTTTTATATAATTTCTCATCCGAAAAGAAAAACATTATTAGATCGCATGAGAAATTCTATAAAAAACTAAACAAAAGCACATTGTCTGTCGTATTCAATAAAATGTGTATGAAAGAAGGATTGCTGCCTAAATACATATATATATATATATATATATATATATATATATATATATATATATATATATGCTAAATAATCCAGTCATTTTTTACAGATACTATGTTAATTATATCTGTTATAATAACCCTTTTATCATTTCAGCCCAAACAAGACAATAAAGCCACTAAGAATCAAGAGGTCACTGAGGGTAAAGGAAACAAAGAAAACATAGCTGAGGAGAAAAGACAATAAAAGAACATGTTTCAAAGTGACAGACGACGATTGACGTTATATTTAAATTTCTGAATATCATAGTTTATAGAAAACAAGTTATTTTTTTTTAGTCATTTCACTCCAAGCAAGGCAATAAAGCTACTAAAACTCAAGAAGGTTACTGAGTATGAAAGTATATGAGAACAATATTATTAAGGGGAAATGACAATAAAAGAACATGGTTTAAGAAGACTTCAGATAACAATTAACATTGCATTTAAATTATTGAAGACTCCAGTTGACTGGAGAATCAAGAGGCCGGAAGTGAATTTGAAAAGTAAGAAGTGAAAGAGAAGTAACTATTTGAACCTAACTTATGCACATATGCGTAACAATTTCAACAGGAAACGGATGAAATATAACGACCAACCGAGTACTGCGCTTAAATGATGTATTAAAGAGGAAAGATAATCAGAACAGTTGCCATGAAAATATTCATAGAAAACGCACGGGATGTTGGGAATTTGATTGAAGTCGAGATGCCAGGACATGACCAATAACATTGCAGATTATTCTTTGGATTTTGTTAAGAATCTCTAAAGATCTATCAGAAGCATTAAAACAGTTGTGGCAACAATATGTTGTTAAAATATGAAACAAAACAAATTAATCACGTTTCCCAATGCTCTTAAATTAGACCAATAATTCCCAACCTGTGGCGCATGCCCTGCCGGTGTGGCATGGTAATATTTTGGTGGGGCATGCGTAGGATGTGCACACTTCGGCTTACTATACCAACGTGAGCTCAAATTTCATTTTGCATTATTATTTCATGATTAAAATGATCAAAGTATATTACAGAATAAGCTTTCATTCAAATATTTTATATTTCTGCCTTTCAGTTCTCTATTATATGTTTTGAAACTATATATATTTAACTGTCTTTTTGTTTTTTTTAATTTTTCCTCTTTCATGGATGCTATGGTCTTTTGAGGCTTGTTTAGAGACCAAGATAATGGCCTTTCAAGCTTCCTTCACCTGAATTACAGTAAAATTTTGAATATGTAAGAATTAAATATTAGGGTGGGTGGTCAGAATTTTAGTAATAGCAAAGTGGGGCATGGGCCAAAATCGGTTGGGAACGACTGCTTAGACTGTATTTTAAATAATGAAAATTTAATACCGCGTAAATATATTCCAATGACATTCACTACGTACAAGTCCCAAGGGCCGCTCGAGGCAGAGGGTACAGAATAAGAGGCACCACCCAGAGCAATGTGATAATGCCACCAAGACGCAAGGAAACAAAAAAAAAACAATCTTAGGTAGGAAACAAGGGATAAACCACTACTCGTATTCAAAAGATCGGAGAGGAGTCTGAACCGGACGATAGGCGAACCTATTTGCTCCTATTGAGGGAATAAAAGTTAATACATAGTAATTGAAAGTTCAGAGTTTGGGACGAAAACGTTAAAGTATCGGGTATTTTACCGGACTGAATATTCGAGAAATATTGCTATAGAAAAATGTAAAGAGCACTGTTTTGTAAAAATGATAATATAAATAATAACACAGGATTATATATCTTACTGTTCTTTCTCTTTATAATAATATATATATATATATATATATATATATATATATATATATATATATATATATATATATATATATTCAAATAAAAATTAACTGAAGTGATTTACTTCTCACACATGAACTTTGACCTACAGTCTGTCTATCTATATATATATATATATATATATATATATATATATATATATATATATATATATTTGTCATCCACAGACAGACTGTTTCGCAGCTCATCAGTGGGGCTAGACGTCCGGTTGCCTCTAGCTAGGATCGAAACTTCTACCGCTAAGCCGTCAGCGCACGGCAGGAATGAAGGTGAATTTTAGCGTGTTTATTTTTAGATTTAGATAAACACACAGTGACTGACAGTGACTCAATTCTGCCGAAGAGTCGTGCAATATTAGCTTAAATAATCACTGTTTACAAAACCACACCTCAAACCAAAGAGCTCAACCGAAATTAATTTTTCAGGAGCCAATATATATATATATATATATATATATATATATATATATATATATATATATATATATATATATGCTCATATAAAAATTAACTGAAGTGATTTTACTTCTCACATATATGAAAAATTTCTCAGAGTTAACCTGTAGAAAAAAAAACAACATGTATGAAGGTAAAAAGAATAGGAAAACTGTATTATTATCCGTCCAAAGTGGATGTTTTCAACTGATGCAGTAGTCATGCATAGAAATACATTCAACCACAATTTTGATTTAAAAAAAGCTACTCTCATGAAAAAAGAATCTAACACATTCAAAAGGAAAATCCTCGAGAGTGTCGACATTGAATATTATACAAATATTAATCTACGACCATTCAAAAGGAAAATCCTCGAGAGTGTCGACATTGAATATTATACAAATATTAATCTACGACCAGATTTTTCCCAATATCACCTTTCCTAACAGAATTACAAGTCTCCCAATCAACGTACACAAATGTAATAAGAAATCAAAAGAAAATGTTTGAATCCGTCAAAACAAGAATAAAAAGAATATTTCTACACATGATAGTGCTTGGCGTAATTTTCAGTTGAAAATATGAATACAATTGCATTTTCTAAATTCCTCTAGTTACTAAGGACATTATATATATATATATATATATATATATATATATATATATATATATATATATATATATATCGGCCACAGAGAACGTTAAACATATTATAAATGTCTTTAAATAAATTGTCGGACTATGTCCAATTCAAAAATATATGACGTCATTTGTTTACATTTGATACGCTAGAGCAGATATGAATAGAAGAGATTCATGGAAGATTTAAGTTTAAAGATAGTAAAATCGACCTTGCTAACCAGACGCTTGCTTATCAAATGTAAACAAATGTCCGAGAAATCTGTGGCCGATCGGTTAAGGCACATCACGCGAAATGATGGTTCCGTATAGGATACAGGTTCTATTCCTGTCGGAGAACGAAAATTTTCTATGAAAAATTTCTCGGACATTCAGGCCGGTAAATGTTATTTAATACTGTTTATTATAAAAACAGAGCATTTGCTTAAATACTTGTATCTATAAAAAGAACGTTAAACATATTATAAATTCTTTAAATAAATTGTCGGACTATGTCCAATTCAAAAAAATATATATATATATATATATATATATATATATATATATATATATATATATATATATATACAATTGCATTTAGCATGAAACAGATTGTGACCTCCGAGTGTTGAATTCAATGTCCACTTTTATATTTACATAAGCTCTATCCCTGATATTGAGCACTTTAACCCATAAATATAGCACACCTTAAAACTATATATTTAATCCTTATATATATATATATATATATATATATATATTGAACAATATAAATATTAAAAAACTAAAATCTTCAGACACTACTGGGTTGCATATTAATATTCCTTCGTTTTTATTATTACTTCATTTAGATTCTTCGACTAGTTTCGGCCAACATGGTCATCATCAGGAGAAAAATATTTCTGCTTGCTGGTAGCAGTGAACTACAGAAATGAATGTCTTGATGGAGAGAATGGACTTTTGTCTGTAGTTTTCATTGTTTTTTTTATTTTTTTAACATGAATTTTGGTCAGACCTTGTGTTGGTCAAACAGTTTCTTTTAAGTTGTTATTTGAGATAAGAGCTGGATGGATTCGTGCTGTTCTGAATTCCCTTGGTCATTTTGAAATGTTTTATTGGTTCCTGGAAAGGGGATGTGTCTCTGTTAAGTGTATGTGTGTGTGTGTGTGTGTGTGTGTGTGTGTGTGTGTGTGTGTGTGTGTGTGTGTGTGTGGAACCATAGGATATGTTCTGCTCACTGAATTACGTGGAATAGGTCTATGCAAAGTTTTGAATTCCTTAAATATTGCCGGTTTTCAGAAAGGTTACCTCGCAACAGTACTACAAGAAAGCGACGAGGGTGATTTTAATTCTGCAAACGAGAAACATGTGTGGCCAGACTAAAATCATCAAAGAAAGCTGACAAACATTGCTGACTTTGCGAAGCGTTTCTTGACTTCAATAGACTCGGTATGCCAAGTCGAATATAATCATTCTTAGCTGTAAATTAAATTAATTTCTAAAGAAATCACATTATAAAAATCCGACGTATTTTAACATAAAAATTTAAATTACATAAAATAGATATAAACAAGCCGACATAGATATGAATATTCTCATATATATATAGATAGATAGATATATAGTTAGATAGATAGACAAACTCTAGGTGAAAGTTCATGTGTGAGAAGTAAATCACTTCAGTTAATTTTTATCTGAGCATATCTATCTATCTATCTATCTATCTATCTATCTATATATATATATATATATATATATATATATATATATATATATATATATATATATATATATATCATAATAAATAGAAAGAACAGTAAGATATATAATCCTGTGTTATTATTTATATTATTATTTTGACAAAACATTGCTCAATGTAAATCTGCACAGCATAAATATTATAAATTTACTAATTTAAGAACATGATCCCATCGCTACACAGTAATTACCATGTTTCAAAAACAGAAGCTAAAAACTTCAAATTCAATTCCAGAATTAAATTAAGCCACTAGTTCTGTTTCATTTTCAAGCGAATTTTGGAATATATATATGTATGAAACTGTGTACAAAATATAGTAAAATTTCTCAAAGATATACACACATATATATATATATATATATATATATATATATATATAGGGGTTGGACAAAATAATTGAAACACTTGCTAAATTCAAGGAAGATTTATTTAATATAGAGTTGGTCCTCCTTTAGACTCACATACAGCTTTAATACATCTAGGAATGGAATCATACAGCTTCCTGACTTCATCCAGATGAATTTTCAACCATTCTTCCATTAATACCTGCCCCAGCTCTTTAAGACACAACGGTGGAGGACAGCGGCTCCTAACTTGATGCTCCAAAATGCACCACAAATTTTTAATAATGTTGATATCTGGAGATTGGGTAGGCCACTCCATGTGTTCTAGCTCACTTTCATGCTCTTCATACCAATTCTTAACCACTCGAGTGGTATGTATTGGAGCATTATCGTCTTGGAAGATGCAGTCACCATCAGGGACCGAGACATTTCCATGATATGGTCGCCCAAACTATCACTGATCAACCTCCATGCTTCACTATTGGAAAAAAGCAGTCAGGCTTGTAAACTTCTTTGGACTTCCTCCACACATAAACTCGCCCTGAAGTTGGGAAAAGAGAAAATCTTGACTCGTCTGAGAATATTACTTGCTTCCATTGGTCCGCAGACCAGGCATTGTGAGTGGAGAGAAGAGGTTTCCTTACGGCGGCTCTTCCATGATATCCAGCCTTATGGAGTTCACGACGAACAGTTTTAGAAGAAACTGGACTATTCAGATGATTATTCAACTCAGCAGTTACTTTAGCGGCATTTATCAGAAGATTTTTTGCCACATTGCGTTTCAATGCACGTCGGTCCCTGTCAGTAAATTTGCAAGTCCGGTCCGAATTGCTATGGTTACTAGAGGTTTTGCCCTGTTTCTCGAACTGCGTCATAGTTCTTGATATGATACCAAACAGTTCAGCAACCTTATTGATCGAGGCTCCTGCCATGCGAGCTCCAACAATTTGCTCTTTTTCGAACTCGGAGAGGTCACGCATTTAGCTTAAATTTTACTAAATTCTAAAAATAAATAAGACAAAGACAGTAAATTAGATAAATAAACATGCAATTACAAAGTTTTAGTTAAAGTTCTTAATATAATAGCTCTTTGAAATATAGGAGTGTAATTTGCACCTGTTCCAATTATTTTGTCCAACCCTTGTATATATATATATATATATATATATATATATATATATATATATATATATATAAGCGGCGAAGCAACGCATAGACTGCATGCCTTACATTTTATACAGGATAAATAATTTTTTATAATATAAAATTAATCAATGATAATTTTCACTATCCTCTTCGTACTTTATTTTTGTATTTCCCATTTCTTCATGTCTTCGAATAATTGTTACAGGCGATATTATTTAGGGATTCTAAGTAGAGAAAACGCTTGTTGTTTAGCGTGAAAATATGCATGAAAAAGTAATGAATTTTCTAGCCTTTTTAGTAGGGAGCATGAAAGACAAAACATAATTATGAGTGGATGAAACAGAGACAGTCACCAAAAAGTAGAAATTCTTTTGCTTGCATTAGAAAAATGCCATTGCTTTAGCCTTCCCTATTTTATAATTCCCAAGCTGGGTGCATGTAAAAAAGGGGCAAATTAATAAAGCAGGAAGTCACAGAGAGAAGCCACTGAAAAGCAGAAATTCTTTTGCTTGCTTTCCATCTATATTAATTCAGCAAGCATTCTCTACTGAAGTGATGATTATTTAGTTCTTTTATACTGACCTTTAAGATGATTTAACCCATGGAGAATATTCGTGACTCTTTCGTAAGACCCGGATTCACTCATGTGACCATTATCCAGAAAGTTTTTAACCGGTTCATACGTGGAGCGAAAAGTAGCAAACGTCGAAGTCTATTTTGGGGGGATTAAAAGATAAGTTTTTATCCCTTAAGATTTAATTTAAATGTTCAAAATTACTTTTTTACATTCATGCCAAAAAAATTCTTGCTAACATTGTATATTGTTTCATTAAAATCTTCAAATTTTACTAAAGGACATTTTTTAAAAAAAATAATTGCAATACCTAAATTTGAAATTAAGCTAAAAGCATTTAAATTCAAATTTAATGTATTAATGTTTGTGTTATTCCAAAGTTTAAAGGTTCAACTTATCTTAAAAGAACATTTGGGTACTTAAATCAGTTTAAATTAAAACGATATTTCTTTAGTTTACAGCAAAATTACGAATTTTCACTTTTCCAGTCATCAATCAACGTCATTTTCTGACACCTGTCGTCAAGCGATAAGAAACTTACTTAAACATTTTTTTTATGAATTGAAATAGAAATGTCTACATCTCGTTAAAACAGGAACTGTTAATTTGATGACTTGCGAACAAGACTAAACCAAAATAACTTCATTTTCTTAAAAATCAGTGAAAACAAATTTTTGCGAGGAGTGGGTTTCATTTTCTATGACAGCGGTTGAAGTAGCAAGTAGGTTCTCCTTTTTTCCTTTCCACAACTTAGTCTGCATAATAGGTTGCAACCCTGGTTCCCAAGTCACCCTTCGCCACTGATATATATAGTGCATAGACCACAGTTTGTGCTGGTACTGGAAAATGGTGCTCGATGTAAAACAGCAGAGCTAAAATACATATTGAAAGATTTACATATCATTGTTTTCACAACTCGATACTACTGAAAGTTTTATGCGTTTATATATATATATATATATATATATATATATATATATATATATATATATATAACGAAGGAAAAATTTAACAGACACACACACATACATATATATATATATATATATATATATATATATATATATATATATATATAAAAGAGGGGGAAGTGAAAATAATATATTATATAAAAACCGTTTATAAGCATATATATAGGAAGAAATATAATTTTAAGGTGTGGTATATTTATGGAATAAAGTGCTCAATATCAGTGATAGAGAGTATGTAAATATAAAAGTGAACATTGAAGTCAACACTCAAAAGTGACAGGCTGGTTCATGCTAGACGCAACCGTGGCCTCACGATTGCGTCTAGCATGAAACAGCCTATCGCCTCTAAGTGTTGACTTCAATGTTCACTTTCATATATATATATATATATATATATATATATATATATATTACATAAATCATTCATACAAAAAGCAGATAGTGAAGTTAATGATATAAATGGCAAGAATCACTCTCGCAAACAATTTTTAATAAAATCTATTTCTTTACCTGAGGATGATTGTATGAACAATCGAAAGCTTGTAGTAAAAAAAGACCTTATACAACTGGAATTTATAAACAGGGATCATAACATTCATCAACGTGTTCGAGGTTAATGTATTTTATTAAAAATTGTTTGCGAGAGTGATTCTTCCCATTTATATCATTAACTTCACTATCTGCTTTTTGTATGAATGATTCATGTAATGTAAATTGAACTGCACCACATACTTGATATATATATATATATATATATATATATATATATATATATATATATATATATATATATATATGAATAGTCTTCTTACAATTAATGCTTTGTCCTTTCTCATCAGTATTTATTAAATTTATATTATTTGCTAAGGATCGTAACTTTTAGGATATCATTGAAGAATCGTATTTCCTATTGTAATACCGTCTATACTTGTGTATAAGCCGAGAAATACGGGACAAAAATTAATGATAAAATTTTTGGGTAGGCATATATTCGAGCTTTGAGATATCTTCAGATTTTCACCAACATCAACGTCTATGTAAAAAAATCGATAAAATACGAGAATGATTGTTTACAAGGAAATAATGTATTTAGAAGCATTTTAAACAATATTTTACTGCTCATAGTTTTTTATCTATGCTTTCGTTTCTCCCAGAATGTGATACGTGGTTTCAAATTCACCATATACACATTTAATAGATTCACAAAAATGGTTGCACTTGTAGGATGGTAAATTATTACCTAGTTTTAAAAAAAACACGCGTATAATTCGATTTGCAGGCTGAACAAATCTTGTTACATTCGGTGAATAGCGCCATTATGGTCTGCAAAAATGATAAAAGCAACTTTATTGTAGATGATCTAGTGATTAAGGCGCTCTCTAAACATTTACGTCGTAAGTGAACTATTTTCTTTTTTGGCCAGAGTAGAATTTTTTATGCCACACTAGTGGTCAGTCTCGTTACGGTGGGCAACCAACGCATTTTTTTTAAGCTTATCACCCCAAGCAAGGCTGGAAGCCACTAGCATGCAAGGGGTTACAGAAGGTTTGGAGGAAGAGCAGATAGGAGTGGTAAAGGAGAGGATGTAGAGAAAGATAGTGGATCGATCAAGTCAAGGGGGTTACAGAAGATTTGGAGCGAGAGCAGATAGGAATGAAAGGTGAAAGGATGTGGAGAAGGGAAGCGGATAGATCAAAGCAACTGTAGATGTCGATTGACGTTACACGTAATTGGTGGAGATTGTATTTGTCAGGGAAACAGGAATAAGGAAGGGAGTTCCACAGGCGAGATGTGCGAGACATGAAGCTATTGGAGTAGAAGAGACATCTACATCTAACAGTTTCAACGGTGAAGGAGTGGGAACGGGAAACGTAATATTTTGTGTTCATATAATATTTTATCTAGATTCCTTGAGCTTTCTCCTATGTATTTTTTGCGACAATTATTACAGGCGTTATGTTGAGTTTAGACAGATTCCTTTCGATTGTAGATGTTATAAAATTAGTTGGCAGAATAATATATATTTTATAGATTCATTGGGTTTTTCAGGAAAGACCTTTTTGTTTTGGAATATTTTAACGGCCTTTTGTTTCGCATTGAATATAAAATAATTAGGGTACTAGAGAAGTTTGAAAGTGTTTTCAATGTATTTCTTCTCTTCGTGTAAATAATCCGGGCTGCATATTCTTAGTGCTCTTAAGTAGAATCCGATGATTATGCCGCAATTTTTTTGCATGCTCTAATAGACAGTTATGCTTAGTTTAATTTGTAATGCATATAAATGTAGCTAGAAAAAAAAGCAAACGTTAATAAGATAGCAAGGGTCACAAAGCACCACCGTTGGGGGGTTCGGTGTTAGTCCCTGATGTTAGCCGCTTCTGTAATAAATGAATATGATTAAATTAAATTGGTTATCTTTGTTTAGCGGCATATCAATATCTCTATGGGTTATTCAATGCCGAAACCTAAATATTTTGTACGCAACTTAATTTTTTTATGTTTAAGATAATAATCGTTCCAGTGATACAATTCTTACTAATTAACCCATAAATGGGGGAGAAGATGTTGATTCATATCTTTCCCAAGGGTATTTATGCGTAAGTGAATATAAAGAACACAACTGGAATTAGAACTCCATTACATCACCCGTATACCCAAGCTTACAGCATCTGGTATACCCAAGCTGTCATATCATCTTGGTACTGACCAGGGTTGATTTTACTTAATTTCAACATGATGTGGCCGTAAGACTAAATTAAGTTAATGTTTCAGTTGACTAAGTTTAGAGTCGTATATATTGAACGTAACCGAATCAGTTCATCACATCACGAGTCTCCACAACCCATGCGAGTAATTGAAGTACCACATTACCTGCAACCAAAGCAGAAGTGATGTGTCTAGGGCAAGACAGCATGACGAAGACTAATCCCCTTCAAGCATGTTCGCAATTCAAAGTTTTCTTTCTTCCAGATTGGTCGCTAGCCAAAATTAAAGATCCCAGCATGCCCTGCTATTAATCTCTATGAAAAATGGATTTATATCCCTCCACGATTATGTGGGAAAAAATCCACCTTGTCTGTTAGGACCTCTACCAGGGGGCGTGCTATTCAGTACTATAACAGAGGGGAGAAATAAACTGTCTCCCTGTCAGTCTCTCGTTGTCCCTGGTTGTACTAGAGATAACATGAGACTCTTCTCCTCCGGGGAGACATTTTAGCCCCCAACAAGCCGAATCACATAAATGCGGTACGCATCACACACACACACACACACACACACACACACACACACTACAGAAAATCTATTGTATTTTTATCTCGAAAACTGTCTCAGGTGATTCAATAATAATCAGTTGAATCTTTTACACGCATAGGAAGCGAAATAAACTCTACTGGAAAAAGGTGTTAAAATCCGCATAGATAAAGCCTGGAATGCTCTTTAATAAAATGGATGTCATCTGGAAATCTGATCTACCAGGTAACCTCAAGCGGAGATTCTTTTGAGCTCCTGTAGAGCCGGTTTTAATGTATGGCGCCAATGCTTGGACACTAAAATCCTACAGTATAAGTTTGATGGAGCCCACGCTCGGATTCTGAGAGCTATACTTAACATCGCTTGGGGGCAACACTCAACTAAATCACATCTTGATAGATATTTCTACAATCTTACGAGAACGCAGAATCCGCTTTGTAGGACACTACTCGCGAGCAAAACAAGAATTCGCAAGTTACCTACTTCTTTGGAGACATAGCCGTGGAGAAAGACGGGTAGGTCACCCAGCAACTACCTACAGCTATGTTATGACACAGAATGCCACCCTAATAACCTTTCGACGTTGATAAAAGACCGTGATGGCTGGCGTGATAGACAAATGAACGCCCAAGCTAGCTCGACCGATAAGTAAAATATAAATACATTTAAATGTAATTTTTTCCGCCTCTTGTTTTATGGGCTATATTGTCTATTAAATATTTTTTTTTTAAGCATTTCACCCCATGCAATGCGGGAAGCCACTAGCACGCAAGGGGTTACAGAGGATTTGGAGCGAGAGCAGATAGGAGTGTTAGAGGAAAGGATGTGGAGAAGGATAGTGGATAGACCAAACAAAGGGGATCAGAAGATTTGTAGCGAGAGCAGATAGGTGTGTTAGAGGAAAGGATTTGAAGGATAGTAGATAGATCAAGGCAAAGGGTTACAGAAAATTTGGAGCGAGAGCAGATAGGAGTGTTAGAGGAAAGGATGTGGAGAAGGATAGTGGATAGATCAAGGCAAGGGGTTACAGAAGATTTGGAGCGAGAGCAGATAGGAGTGATAGAGTAAAGGATGTGGAGAAGGTCAGCGGATAGATCAAGGCAAGGAGTTACAGAAGATTTGGAGCGAGAGCAGATAGGTGTGTTAGAGGAAAGGATGAGGAGAAGGATAGTGCATAGATCAAGGCAACTGGAGATGTCGATTGACCTTACATTTGAATAGTTGGAGATTATAGCCGTCAGGGAAACAGGAATAGGGAAGGGAGTTCCAAAGGCGAGAGGTGCGAGATATGAAGCTATTGGAGTAGAAGAGACGGCTACATTTAACAGTTTCAACATTGAGAGGGTGACAGCGGGATGCCAGCCTCGTAGGACGCATGAATTAAAAAAAAAAAACAAACAAACACATACCTGCTGAATACATTTACTTCGAAAGACAGCAAACTTATCGGTTGCAAACTGATAGCGCTGTTCGCTACAGGTGAATGCGCGAACGTAAACGTAACGGGCTCGGCTGGAACTCGGTATGCCAAGCCCAACTTGGATAGCGACAAACATTCCGCTGTACACATATCGAAACGAAGGCTTTAAAAATTACTAAATATATTAAGGGGTTAAGGTTTTGAAAGGTATTAGCGTAGTGATGGGAGATAAACTTACAAGTCAGCTTAAATTTAAGGAAAAATGGAGGGAAATGAGGCAAAAAATAATATAAGCTCAGGGAATTACGAAACAGAAGTGTTTTACAAGCGTTTTCGATGAAAGGGGAATGTAATCCGTATAAATTTAGGGAAAACTTTAAAAAAAATGAACAAAACAGCATAGACAAATCTTTCCCCTCGCTACTTTCGATCTGATCTAAGATTGAACTCCTCCTGCTTCGCTAATCTGACTACTTAAACGACATCTAAGCGAAGGATTATTTCTTCTTCTCCTTTTCCTTCTCAATTTTCTCCTCCTCCTCTTCCTCCTCCCCCTTCTTCCTCTTCTGTTGGGAACGCGGTATTTATCTCTACATCCACTCAGACGAAATATGGCACAAGGCCGTTTTTAAGTGAGAATCCCACGCATGCTATGGGATCAGAATACAAAAATAGTCAAGTCTCGTCGATGTTTTTCCCTTTGGGGACACCTCAGACGCCAGAGATTAACCCTAACCTTCACTCAGGGGAGAGCTATAGCATGTCTGCGTGGGAAATCGAGATAGAAAATTCTCCGTCAGGTATTTGAGAAAATAAAGCAAAATCGACTGAACGTTTGTACCGATTTTATATGCTGATTCGTTAAGAAAACAGTAAAAAGATTTTTACTAAATGTTGCTACATAAGGCCACAAGTACGGAGCAATCAGTGTTAATAGGACACACTACATAACGGTCAAACAGAAAGAACGTCGTTACACACACATACACACACACACATATGTGTGTGTATGTGTGCGGTATTTGAAGCGAACACGACATCAAACAATGTCAGCTGATGAGGATTGTGGACTAACATAATCATGAAATTATTTTTGTTTCAGTGACACGTGCTGTCCATTTTAGCTGTTGCTACTGTTGAAAGTCATCCAGTGATGTTACTTGAATTTATACATATATATATATATATATATATATATATATATATATATATATATATATATATATTATTGTCATCCACAGACAGACTGTTTCGCTGTATCACAGCTGATCAGTGTGGCTAGACGTCCGGTTGACTCTAGCTAGGATCGGAACCCGACTGAATTGGCGTCCGTCGGAAAATTCTACCTCTAAGCCGTCGGCGCACGGCAGGGATGAAGGTGAATTTTAGCGTATTTATTTTTAGATTTAGATAAACACACAGTGACTGACAGTGACTCAATTGTGCCGAAGAGTCGTGCTATATTACCTTTAATAGTCACTGTTTACAAACCCACGCTTCATTCCCACAGAGCTCAACCGAAATTAATTTTCAGGAGCCAGTATTATTGTCATCCATTGACAGACTGTTTCGCTGTATCACAACTCATCAGTGAGGCTAGACATATATATATATATATACATATATATATATAGAGAGAAAGAGAGCGAGAGATAGAGAGAGACAGAGTGAGATAGATAGATAGATAGATAGATTAATATAAAATTTGTCCCTTAGCTAGTTAATGTTATATTCAGCAATTTGTGCAATTGTTCAGTCATCTCGTCTGAGATATCAGAGCAAATGTGTATATATATATATATATATATATATATATATATATATATATGCATATATATATATACATATATATATATACATATATATATATATATATATATATACATATATATATATATATATATATATATATATATATATATATATATATATATATATATATATATGAAAATATTTTTGAAGGTACAAAATCTAATTACAGAAATAAAAGTGTGTAGCTTAATATTGCAAGACATTTTTAAAAGCGAAGCAAACGGTTTCGCTCCTGCCCTTCAGGCCTCGACGGGATATTTAACTTAAATTAAAAACAACAGAAAATGTGTAATGAGAAGGAGAAGGGGAAAAAATAAAAATAAATAAATGAACACAAGGAGCGAGAGACAAATGACAGCGAGCCCCAACAAATACCTATGGTTCCGCTATATGTGAGCACCTTTTAAATAACAGAGGGTGTGTAGCTAATTTTAGTGCTGATTTGTTCACTGCTCTGTCCCGGTCGCACTCTGTATTTCATCTGAAGGTGCTGGAGGCTCTTTATATCGGGTCCCGCAAGCCTTCCCTGTGCAAACAGCGTGAATGTTTGCTGGGGCTCGCTGTCATTTGTTTCCCTGTGTTCATTTAAATGCGTAATATATATATATATATATATATATATATATATATATATATATATATATATATATATATATATATATATATATATATATATATATATATGACTCTTCGGCAGAATTGAGTCACTGTCAGTCACTGTGTGTTTATCAAATTATAAAAATAAACACGCTAAAATTCATTTTCATCTCTGCCGTGCGCCGACAGCTTAGTGGTAGAAGTTCCGATTGACGCCAATTCAGTCGGTTTTCGAACCTAGCTTGAGGCAACCTATGTTTATATATATATATATTTGTCATCCACAGACAGACTGTTTCGCAGCTCATCAGTATGGCTAGACCTCATGCTATATTAGCTTTAATAGTCACTGTTTACAAACGCACGCTTCACACCCACAGAGCTCAGCTGAAATTAATTTTTCAGGAGCCAATATTTTGTCATCCACAGACAGACTGTGTGGCTGTTTCACAGCTCATCAGTGTGGCTAGACGTCCGGTTGACTCTAGCTAGGATCGAAACACGACTGAATTGGCGTCAGTCGGAACTTCTACCACTAAGCCGTCAGCTCACGACAGGAATGAAGGTGAATTTTAGCGTGTTTATTTTTAGATTTAGATAAACACACAGTGACTGACAGTGACTCAATTCTGCCGAAGAGTCATGCTATATATATATATATATATATATATATATATATATATATATATATATATATATATATATATATTAAGCATTTCAACCTAAGTACACAAGCATTTCAACCTAAGTACACAAGTGGTTACAGAGAGTACAGGTGAGAGAAAAGACTGGGTATAGGAGAACCGAGGAAAGGATAAAAGCTGAACGGGTTTCAAGAAGATAGAAGATGGCGACTAACGTCGCATTTCAATTTTTGAAGATTGTAGTCATCAGGAAAGCAAGGAAACGGAAGGGAATTCCACAGGCGTCAAGTGCGAGAAAAGAAAGTGTTTGAGTAGAAGTGGCGGTTACATTTAACTAATTCAACAGTAAGAGGGTGGGACCTAGATGTCAATCCAGTAGCAAGCTTAAAATCACGTAGACCGGGCACCAGGGAAAATAGCTCGTCAGTGTGGTTGCCATGAAAATATTTGTCGAAAAGACAGAAGGAAGAAACGTCACTTCGGTGTGAAAGTCACAGAAGCCGAGATGCCAAGTCAGTATCAATTACATTGCAGATCCTTTTGGGTTTTTTTTGTCTATAACTTCGAGGAGTAGCAGGATCACCAGGCCAGATATGGCAACATTATTCAGTGCACGGACGAATGGTAGACTTGTAAATATGCAAGATAGACTCTGCTGAGAATAAAACTTTTGACGCGACACAATGACCCAACGTTTCATGTAATAGTTGCGGTTATTGATACAATGTAGTCGTTCTGGTTAATGTAAATAGACAACTATTTCAGTACAGTTTCGATTAATTTTCTAGTTAAGTTTTTGAGATTAAGACATTTTTAGACTTTCTATGCAAAGGATAGTTGCTTGGAGCGAAATACTTGTCTTGAAGATGATAGATTTGAAGAATACACGGCATTTAAAATCAAGGACTAGAAGCTAGGATAAACCTTGTATGGTTACCTCGTGTCTTGCCTGCAAAGAGACCTTAGATTAAGGTTCTGCATTTTGAAATTCGTAACCGCTAACCATCATTGAAAATCCAAGTCATGCCTATCGATCGCCAGCCACGACGGATTGGGCACCTCATCCGTATACATTGAACTCGACTCCTGTGATTAAGGTTCTTCGGTGAATTGTAGTCAGACGAAATTGCTTTAAGCACAAACGACACCACAACAACATCAACATCGTAGACTTAGTTAATAATATTTCCTTAATTACTTAGAAAAGATAGCATGTGATCGAGCGAGTTGTATGGGCGATGTTCAAACACCAGAAGCAAAGTTGGTTCAGCAGAGGAAGGCCGTTCAAAACGTAACACAGAATCATGTCTCTGTTATCATCTAAGGAACCTTCGCCTGCCCAACATAGGGAAAGTTGTGTTGGTCTAAGCAGCCATACGAGAACCCATCCAGCATAACGGGAACCGGACAACTTCGCACCGTATCGACTTCCGTGTGTTAAAATACGTCTTTACCATTGCAATGTGTCGTTCACACGAGCCAATTGCTCAGTGTAACGCTACGATTTAAACGCTGTTCACTACTTAACGAATATTTACTTCTGCTTTAAATTATATCGATTTATCCACACAAGATAGACAGATAGGTGTTCCAGAAGTCTTGGGCAGATTTCAAGTCCTCATATCTGCTGAACTGTGAATGGTAGTAAGATGAAACTGGTACCATTTTAAAGCTAAATTCATTAAGCTTTTTGTAATGCTAATGATTTTTTCATATTTTTCAGATCCAGTAATGGCGTTCACTCAACCAGAAAAGGCGTTTTGCGGCCTTGAATTTGCAAAAACCGAATCATGGACACTTGTTCAACGTGCATTTCCCAGGTCTCCAGATCTCACACCCTGCGATTTATTTTTGTGGGGGTTTGTGGAAGGACTGTTCTATGTGCCTACCCTTCCAAAAGACGTGGATGAACTGAAGACCCGAATAACGGAAGCTGTTGTAACCATCGACAACGCAATGGTGGAACGCGTTTGGCATGAACTGGACTATCGGCTTGATGTGTGTCATGTGATCAAAGGTGCTCACATTGAACATCTTTGAAAATTCCATGTAAAACCTGAGATTAAATTCTTTTAGAATATGTCAGGCGCGTTTTTATATCCTTAATAGTTTTCGAGATATTCAATATCAAAATGTACCAAGACTTTTAGAATACCCTGTATTCCCAGAAAATTCTAAGACGTACTACAATCCTTAGTTCAACCAGTTCAGACATTCACAGTTAAAACCAACATCTTTGAAAATTCCATGTCAAACTTGAGATTAAATTCTTTCAGAATATGCCAGGCGCGTTTTTATACGCTTAATAATTTTCCATCCGGGTAACCTATAATTTCATCTACGCGGATAAACTGTTCTCGTTCCACTGTTCACGTCTAGGAATATCTCGTCCAATTCTTACTTTTATTATCGCCTAGTTATTGCTCGCATTTTTCCACTGAGTTCACGTATACACTACCTGGCCCAGGGACTGAACTCACAATTACCATGTCATCGAATTCACGAATCATCGCTATAATCCACTAGTGTCGGTAGTTCAGTGTAAATCCAGAGATAACCTTCGTTTAATAATCTAATTTAATAATTTAATTTAATTTTAATAATAGGAAAAATAAAATAGGAATTTAATTTAAATAGGATTTAGTTTAATTTTAATAATAGGAATAATAAAATAGGAATTTAATTTAAATAGGAAGTTAATTTAATTTTAACAATAGGAACAATAAAATAGGAATTTAGTTTAAATAGGAATTTAATTTAATTTTAATATTAGGAAAAATAAAACAGGAATTTAATTTAAATATAAATTTAATTTAATATTAATAATAGGAATAATAAAATAGGAATTTAATTTAAATAGGAATTTAATTTAATTTTAATAATAGGAATAATAAAATAGGAATTTAGTTTAAATAGGAATTTAATTTAATTTTAATAATAGGAACAATAAAATAGGAATTTAATTAAATAGGAATTTAATTTAATTTTGATAATAGGAACAATAAAAGAGGAATTTAATTTAAATACGAATTTAATTTAATTTTAATAATAGGAACAATAAAATAGGAATTTAATTAAATAGGAATTTAATTTAATTTTGATAATAGGAACAATAAAAGAGGAATTTATTTGAAATAGAAATTTAATTTAATAATAATAATAGGAATAATAAAATAGGAATTTAATTTAAATAGGAATTTAATTTAATTTTAATAATAGTAATAATAAAATAGGAATTTAATTTAAATAGGAATTTAATTTAATTTTTAAAAAATAGGAATTATGAAATAAGAATTTATTTTAAATAGGAATTTAATTTAATTTTAATAATAGGGATAATAAAATAGGAATTTAATTTAAATAGGAATTTAATTTAATTTTAATAATAGGATTAATAAAATAGGAACTTAAATTAAATTGGAATTTAATTTAATTTTAATAATAGGAACATTAATATAGGAATTTAATTTAAATAGGAATATAATTTAATTTTTAAAAAATTGGAATTATGAAATAGGAATTTATTGTAAATAAGAATTTAATTTAATTTTAATAATAGGAATAATAAAATAGGAATTTAATTTTAATAATAGGAATAAATATTTGCTATTTGTATTAAAATATATCATTGATTTACAAAAAAACTTTGTAAACAGTAATTATGTCAAGTAGATCTATTTGAAAAAGATGTTAGAATAATCCAGAAGTAAACTTACCGCTGGCATACGGATAGAAAATAAATTGAGTATTACACAAAATAGAAGGTGAGTGAGACAAGGATACACCTTATCACCAGATTCATACAAACTCTACAGAGACGCTGTTCTAAGGGAACTGCAGACTCTATCAGGATTTTCCATCGGTGGGCGCAATCTTAACAATATAAGAAATGACACTTTGTTGGTGGCAGTCTCAGAAAGAAAACTACAGAACATTCTAGACACTGTAATAAGGAAAATCGAAAAGAAAATACTAACAATTCAAGACAGAATCTATTATCAGCAAGAGAAAATTCCAAGAAGCTAAATACGATTTGGAAAGTCAATATCAGACAAGGTTTTTTTAAGCATTTCATCGTAAGCAAAAACAGGCGTGCCACTAGCACGCATGGGGTTACAGAGAGTGAGAGTAAAGAGGGGGTGTTTGAGGAAAGGATATAGGGAAGGAGGGGGATCGAGATCAAGACATCAGACATTACATTTTAATATTTGAAGACTATAGCTATCAGGGAAGCAAGTAAGAGGAAGGGAGTTTCACTGTCCGGAAGTGCGAGATAAGAAGCTGTTGGAGTAGAAGTCAAGGACAGATTTAACCGTTTTGACAGTGAAAGGATCGAGATGCCATACTAGTAGCACGCTTAAATTCATGCAGCTGAGGTACTATTGAGAGTAGCTCTTCAGAGCAATTGCCATGAAAAGCAAGACTAGGGGGGGTGAGGAAGGGATAAGAAAGACGGGGATCAAGATCAAGGCATCAGATGTCAATTGACATTACATTTGAATATTATAGCTATCTGGGAAGCAAGTAAGAGGAAGGGCGTTCCACTGTCGGAAAGTGCGAGAGAGGAAGCTGTTGGAGTGGAAGAAGAGGATAGATCTAACAGTTTCGACAGTGAAAGGATGGGACCCAGATGCCATCCTAGTAGCACGCTTAAATTCATGCAGTTGGGGTACGATTGAAAGTAGCTCATCAGAGCAGTTGTCATGAAAATATTTTATAGAAAAGACAAAAGAAAGTCACGTCAGGTCTATGAAAAAGTGACTGTAGCTGAGATGCCGGTTCAGGACCTATCATATTGCATATCAGTCTCTGGATTTTGTCGAAAACCTCAGATGAGCAGCGGGGGCACCAGAACACATATGGCAACAACAGTATTCAATGCAAGGACGAATGGTAGATTTGTAGATTTGAAGGATGAACTCGGACGAGAAAAACCCTCTGGCACGACACAGAGAAGCAATCTTCCTCGCGGTTGATGAAGCTATTGATTCAATGTAGTTGTTCCACGTCAGGTCAGCGGAAAACTTGAGACCAAGCAGGCGCAGAGTTGAACATCAGATAAATTTAAATAGCTGAGAAGATTTTTCTAAGAGAGGATGAAAAATGTGGCACCGAAATCCGAAGATGCATTGGATTAGAGGCAAATGCATTCCGAAAACTAAGAAACAGGTACATTTCGTTGGAAACAACATACAGAGACTTGAACTGATATGTAATATCAATCCTCTAATATGGCAGCGAATGTTGAACAATACTAGCAGAAATAATAATTCACTAATTATCGCACTACGGTAGGTGCCAATGTAAATAGTTATGTTTCTGTTGTTCATCACGTCTATGAGGGAAAATCATTTATTCCACACCGGAAACACTTGACAGAAAATGGCGGCAGGGTAAACCAGACTTCATCCATCAAAGCGTAATACTTGTACAACACAGTGTAATTTTGTTCTGTTCTAATTCTTTACAACGTATTCGGAACTGGAACAGTGAATCGTGTTTCTGGAGAATTTCTCACGATATATATATATATATATATATATATATATATATATATATATATATATATATATATATATATATATATATATTGACTACCTTGTTTGTTATTGTATTTATCATATTTTTTGTTGTTGTTGTTTTTGCTAAAAAAAATGATTCCCTTTCTAGTACTTTTTCTTCTTACATATTTTTATTTTTTTTTATTTTTTTCCTTTTCTTTTACTTAATTTCTCCGTCTTATTTTTATTTTCGCGATTTCTTCTTTCTTCAGAGCTTTTTCATATTTTTCTTCCTTGGGGAATCCACAATTTCAAACATTATTATTAACTACTTTTTTTCTTATTTTTTTAAGCACTTTCTTTTTGTCTTCATTTTCTGATATTGTCTACCATTTCTTTTTCATCTTCATCTCCTCTTTCTTCTTCTTCTTTTAAAGGTCGCCTTTTTCTTCATTTTCTTATATTTACTGTCCATTTTTCCCCTCCTCATCCTCCTCCTTCTTCTTTTCTTCGTCTTCTTCTTCTTCTTCTCCTTTTTCTTCTTCTTCTAAACGTCGCCTTTTTCTTCATTGATATTTACTGTCCTTTCTTCTCAACCTCTTCCTCCTCCTCATTCTTCTTCTTCTTCTTGTAAACGTCGCCTTTTTCTTCATTTTCTGATATTTACTGTCCATTCTCCCCCTCCTCCTCCTTCTTTTCCTCTCCTTCTTCTTCTTTTTCTTCTTCTTCTTCTTCTTCTTCTTCTTCTTCTTATTATTATTATTATTATTATTATTATTATTATTATTATTATTATTATTATTATATTCCACATTTTTTCTTAATATTTACACTTCTTCATCTTCTTCTTATTATTATTATTATTATTATTCCTAACTTTGTCTTTGCCTTCTTCCAGACATTGCTCCTCTCTTCATTGTCTAACATATTTTAGCCTTTCTCTATCTTCTCTTTGTCATCTCTGCAGACTCTTCCTTATTCTTCATCCTTTCTTTATTCATCTACAGACTCAACTTCCCACATCATCGCAACCCCCCAGCACGCCCTCCTGCCGATTGCGCTCACAAAGGTCAATCCCTTTGTTCCTAATGCCGGCCTCAGCGTTCGCCTGCCATGATTAACCTTTTCTCTGAAGCATTGCTCAGCCTGGCGAAGGCCATTGCCTGAAACAAAACAACAACAAAATATATAATCCGCATAAAATGCACAATTCGTTTGTTTCCTTCTTTTTGAAGGAAACAGAAGGGAAAAAAAGATTTAATTCCTGACACCCGCCCTTTTTTCTCTCTGATTTACCTTCGTTACATCTGATGGCGTCCTGATTAGTGAAATGTAGCGAATCTTAAAATGAATTTTGTACATTCAATAATTCGTGCGTAAAATAGAACAACATGTAAGTAAAGGTCTCTCTCCTTTGTATTCTGTATATGTCTATATTTCTGAGATGAGGTATTATGTACAATATTTACATTATGCGGACTATTGTCCTCATCTTTGTCGCCATATTTATTATAACGTTTCGGCCTTTCAGTATCTGTCTATATTTCTGAGATGAGGTATTATGTACACTATTTACATTATTCGGACTATTGTCCTCATCTTTGTCGCCATATTTATTACAACGTTTCGGCCTTTCAGTATCAGTCTATATTTCTGAGATGAGATATTATGTACACTATTTACATTATTCGGACTATTGTCCTCATCTCTGTCGCCATATTTATTACAACGTTTCGGCCTTTCAGTATCTGTCTATATTTCTGAGATGAGGTATTATGTACACTATTTACATTATTCGGACTATCGTCCTCATCCTTGTTGCCATATCTTAAAAATTAACAGGAGATAACTGATAACTGACATCCATTAAACATGGCACGTGTAACTAGAACAATCTACCCCAGTGAGCGAAATAAAGGGTTCAGTTCGCCATTCCAACCACCTGAAGAAGGCTGGAGTGTACAAAGACCGAAACGTTGTCATAGATATGGCCACAAAGATGAAGACAATAGTCCGAATAATGTAAATAATGTTTTTGTATTCTGCTTGCTTAAATTTTTTAAATACTATTTGTAATCTTATTTAATATAAATGGATAACTTTCTTCTTTTAGACTATTTTTTATTTCTTAAATTGTTGGAAGCCCAAGAGCCACTCAATGTAGAGGGTACTGAATGAGGTTACTATAAGTAAATAAATAAGAAATGCATTATATGTGGTTATGTAGGATAGATAACGGCTGACCCTAAACATAAAGACCTTAAAATCGTACTGATCGAGGAAGCATCCTCTCGGGAGTTTTTTCTTACAAAGCAGCAAGGGCATAGTGACGGTAAGAGAAATGAGGGAAGGCAGGAAAACTCTTTCCTGACGGGTTTGGTTGGAACAGATGGTGGCGGGCGGGGAGCTACACGAGATAGGATGTTTTGGAGATCTATGTTCGACTATGTCTCGAAGGGAGGCGGCACATAGAAAAAGAAAAAAATTCCCTGGATAGAACTTACTACTTAAGTGTAACACTATTTAGCAACGGCAGGTTAATTGACCAATTAATTAACCACACTGGCGTCGTGACCAAAGAACGGCGTCACATAAGAACGAAATACAAAAGGAATGAAAAGGAAGGCAACCCTGTGGACGAGGCATGCCAGGTTTGAGATGTGAAGGTCTGAACTGGTGAAATCTTTTGTTGGAAATTTATTTAGAGATAAAAGAAGGAGAAATATAGTTTGGTGAATATGCAAGAAAAATCCAATGCTGTTTGCTTGACCTGCGATGTAAACTTTGTCATTAGGAACAGGCGTGCTCAGACTATTCTCTGAGAATGCATTTTATAAAATAAAATTAAAAAATAAAGAGAACACAGCCATCCAAATCTAAAGATTCAACTTGTGCTCACAGCGTTATCCTTTATATATATATATATATATATATATATATATATATATATATATATATATATTGTGTGTATTTAGGTAGCATTTTTTCATTGATGCATGTTTCATTAAATAATACTTAATACTTCTCGTTTTCACTCTCGTGTGGTCATGTGTGACGTCATGAGCTGCGGTACGATTTTCGGTTCTAGCGTCTGATATGCACGAGTTTGTCGTTGCTTGGAAATCTTCCATGTAAACAGAAACAGACTATCATCACTGTTTTGTCCGTGTATTGCTTAATATATTGTAATGTAATTGTCATCTTTGATAATGGCTTATGTAAGCCGAAAGCTTAGATAGGATTAAAAAATATGTATCAATATTGTGATTTTCTTTCTTCGTTTAATGATAATGTTATTAAGCTTATCAGACGATATGAAAAGAATTTACATAAAATAAATAGACAACACTTGTCTATATTATTTAATGAAACATGCCACAATATATATATATATATATATATATATGTGTGTGTGTGTGTGTGTGTGTGTGTGTGTGTGTGTGTGTGTGTGAAGAAATATAGTCTTAAAGTGTGGTATATTTATGGGATAAAGTGTGTAAATATAAAAGTGGACATGGAACTCAGCACTTAGAGGCGACAGTCTGTTTCCTGCTAGTGCAATCGTCAGGCAACTAGTGCTCTCTCTCTCTCTCTCTCTCTCTCTCTCTCTCTATATATATATATATATATATATATATATATATATATATATATATATATATATATATACCGTATATACGACTTTTGGAGACCTAATTTTGAAGGTAAATTTAAGGGGGCCGCATCATACACGAAATATAAAATTAGCACATGTACTGGTGGTCCAAGCTACGCAGTTGACCAAACTATATATCCATTTACTATAGTAAGAATGTACAGCTGTATCTCTATATATAAAAGGCAGTATGTGTGTGTGTGTGTGTATGTGTGTGTGTGTGTGTGTGTGTGTGTGTGTGTAACGAATACACGGTCGCAATTTTCGACGGATTTGCCCCAAAATTTACATGCGCATGCTCCAAGTTACTTAAAAGGGCAAAGCCGACTTTGCATGTCCCAACTCCCATCGGTAGTGGAAATTGTCGATTTTTTCATGCTTCTACGGCAGTTTTCATGTAGTTTGCGGCCATTTTCTACTGGCCAGAGTGAGAGCCTATAGCTTACTGCTACGAATAGGTAGGAAGATGCTATTGGCCAGCGTGAAAGCCAACAGCTGACTGACACGAATGTTAACTAGCATGCAAAAAAATCGATAGCTGCATTCGTCACAAGTAGGAAAAATTTAAATCTGCATGGCACTTTACTCCAATTGGTTCATTCGCTTGCTTAAACTTAACGTTGATTCTGATTCCGCAGAACTGGGTTTGTTGTGAAAACATATTTGTTGTTAACATTCTTTTTTCATTCGTTTTTCCAGTTACGAGTACTTTTTTAAAGCTGATCGTTTTGTGTTCATTTTGTTTAGTTCTTTTTTCGTAACAGATTTAATGTTTAGTATAGAGCTTAGAAAAAAATCGCAGTGTGAGATAGGCAAGAAGTAAGGCCTGTAGCAACATCAGCTCGGCAAAGGGCACTCCTTTAAAGGCAAGGAAGGGCAAACATATTTTAAGTCAAGTGATAGCGATTGCTGTATGAGTCGTACGATTTTTTAATCAAGCACGGGCAACGCAGGGCCATGCTGCTAGTTTAAAATAAAATAAAATAAAATAAACTTCATTAAAATAAAAAGAAAAGAAAAGAAGTCTTGCATTTATTGTTTGCATCAAATCTTGATTTCGCCAAATGAAATTTTACAAAATGAACGTAGCATCAATTAGCGTATATACTCGCGTATCATGCGACTTTCGAGGACCTAATTTTAAAGCTAATTTTAATAGGGTTGCATCATACACGAGATATAATATTAGTGTATATACTGCTGGCCCTAGCTATGCAGGTGACTAACTTATATATCCATTTATTGTAATCAATTTACCTTTGAAATTAGGTCTTGATACCTGTATATTTTTCTGCTCCACCTTAACGACGTCACCCATAAGTCACTAATTTTATTATCTTCATATATCTTTAAATAGCATATCGTCATATCATAGATTATACCTTACTCGAAACAAATAAGACATTCTTTATAATTCATAAGTTAGACCTTGTCAAATAAGTGAAAATATTAGACTAGTCTCATATAAAATAGACCATAATCAGACTAAATGGACGTACAATCGGTTGTGAACTGGGGCAAGAATTGGTTGGTTAAATGTAAGGCCTCTAAAACAAAACTGCTCTCTATTAACCACCTCAGGGATCCATCCCTGCATCCCATTAGAATGTCTGAAGACCATCTTCAGTTGACCTGAGATGGAACAAATACATCGAGTCAATTGCTTCATCCACCGCAAGGAAAGTTGGCTCCCTGTGCCGAGTCAGGAAATTTTTCTCCCCGGAATCGATCCTCCAAATCTATAAATCAACTATTCGCCCTTGCATTGAGTATTGCTGCCATATATGGTCTGGAACCCCTGCTGTTTGCCTCAGGGTTCTTGATAAGATCCAGAGACGGATATGCAATGTAATTGGCCCTGATCTGTCATCTCGTCTGCAGTCGCTCTCTCACAGACGCGCCGTTGCCTCGCTCTGTCTTTTTTACAAATACTTTCACGATAATTGCTCTGATGAGCTGCTTTCGCTGGTTCCCAGGCCTCATGAATTTAAGCGTCCTACGAGGCTGGCATCCCGTTCCCACCCCTTCACCGTTGAAACTGTTAGATGTAGACGTCTCTTCTACTCCAATAGCTTCATGTCTCGCACATATCGCCTGTGGAACTCCCTTCCTTATTCCTGTTTCCCTGAGAAATATAATCTCCAACTATTTAAGTGTAACGTCAACCGACATCTACAGTTTGCATTGATCTATCCACTTCCCTTCTCCATATCCTTTCCCCTTTCATTCCTATCTGCTCTCGCTCCAAATCCTCTGTAACCCCCTTGCCTTGATCGATCCACTATCTTTCTCCACATCCTCTCCTTTACCACTCCTATCTGCTCTTCCTCCAAACCTTCTGTAACCCCTTGCGTGCTAGTGGCTTCCAGCCTTGCTTGGGTGATAAGCTTTAAAAAAAAAGTATTAATTTGCATTATGAAAGGTGCCAGAGAAAATAGAAAATTGCCAGAGAAAATAGAAAATTGCCAGAGAAAATAGAAAATTGCCAGAGAAATAGAAAATTTAACCCGTTTTAGTGGTGTTACTCAAAATCAAGAAGAAGCAGCTAAATGTCTTGGGCACATAATGATAGGCTGGGAAGATTTAGCACTCATGGAGCATATTGAGGGTAGTATAGATAGGGGATGGCAGTTAGCCACTTATATGACGGATTTGTGTGAATATGTGGCGGAGGGGAGGCTTAGGAAAGAGAAAAAAACTGCTAGAAGCCACACGGGGAAGTTGGGGAGCGCCACGGCAACTCATGTCCTGAAGGATCGCAGCACATAAAAAAGATATTGCATACTAAAGATTTTATTTTATTTATTTATTTTTAAGCGTTTCACCCCAAGCAAGGCGGGAAGCCACGAGCACGGAATGGGTTACATAGAGTTGGAGCGAGAGCAAATAGGAGTGATAGAGGAAAGGATGAAGAGAAGGATTGGGGATAGATCAAGGCATCTGGAGATGTTGATTGACATTACATTTGAATAGTTGGAGATTATAGCTATCAGGGAAACAGGAAGAGGGGAGGGAGTTCCACATGCGAGGGGTGCGAGACATAAAGCTATTGGAGTAGAAGAGACATTTAACAGTTTCAACAGTGAAAGGGTGAGAGCGGGATGCCAGCCTCGTAGGACGCTTGAATTCATGAAGTCTGGGAACCAGCGAAAGCAGCTCATCGGGGCAATTACCATGAAAATATTTGTACTTACGAATTTAAATAATTAGGTGCTACTTTTTACCCAAATACGCTCAAATATTTTTTAAAATACTAATTTCAATAAACAATTATTGAAATAAGAAATCTTTTAACTTCAACTTAACATTTACTAAGTTAAACACTTGAAATTCAGTGGTAATTACTAGTCCTATTACACAGGCGAGGGGTGCGAGAGATGAAGCTATTGGAGTAGAAGAAACGGCTACATTTAAGAGTGAAAGGGTGTGAGCGAGATGCCAGCCTAGTAGAACGCTTAAATTCATGAAGTTTGGGAACCAGATCCTCGGAGCAGTTACCCTGAAAGCATTTGTAAAAAAGACAGAGGGAGGCGTCGGCACGTCTGTGAGAGAGCGACTGCAGACGAGATGCCAGATCAGGGCCAATTATATTGCATATCCGTCTCTGGATCTTATAAGGCTCAGATTATCAGGTGAAATTGTATTCGACAATGATTCAAACAGGCTTCCTCGTTTTTCTTGCTTCGAGTTCTACATTTCGGCCCACAAACTCGCAGATCTTCTTCATAGATATCTCGCATCCGATAGAGTTTTTTTTTCTAATTTTCAGTATCTTACTGAACAAGATAAATAATTATTTTACATCTCGTATTCATGAGTTAATATTTGATACAGTCGTTTACTATGCCATTTTCTTTAGAGCTGAAGCAAAGGCAGTTTTTTCTTAGAAAGTTGAGTATAATACATAGGGAGTTATGAAAGTTATTTTTCTTAATATGTGAGCGGATCACATGAGCGTATTTTTCTGTATCCCAGATAAGGACAGGTTTCCTGGCATTTTCTTTTTTTAATAATCATTTCCTCCCAAGATAATGCCACTCAAACGCAAAAGGTTACTCGGAATGGAAGAGAATGAAAATACTTTAGTGAAGTGAATGGACAATAAACGAACAAAATTCAGGAAGTTACAAGATGGCGAATGGAGTTGCATTTAAATTTTTGAAAATGGCAGGGAAGCAAGGAATTGGGAGGGAGTTTCAGATGCGAGAAAATCAATTGTTAGAATTGAACCTACGGTTGCATCTAGCTTGCTCAAAAGTAAAAAGGTGAAACTTAGTTGCCAATCTAGTAGAACGCTTAAATTCATGTAGTTGACAGACCGAGGAGGAAAGCTCCTCAGAACAATTAGGAAGACAGATGCCTTATTAACATCAATTGGAATTCCCCTGTTAATATGTGATAATCTTTTTATTTTTTTTTAATATGACTTTTGGGCCAATGACATTTGAAGTGTAAGCTATTCCAGTACATTTTCTGAGAATTCTGTCGTTAGTTTCAGCCAGGGATTGACACACACATTGACAGCATGACCATTCAAACAAGACCTAATGATTATTTTATTTATTTATTTATTTTGTAATATTATTAACAGCCAAAATCTAGTGAGATTGCAAATGCATTTGAGGATTTTTTTTTCTTAAATCTTATATTCTAATTTCAGGATCATTATATCCTTGTTAATGCAAATTTTCTGCCAAAAATATCTAATGTCATAATTTCTAATAATCCACAGATTTAAAATTCAGTAATAATAGTACCAAAAAATGTTATCATTAAAATAATGATGCAATGTTTTCTATTTTAATTTCATGCATTGTTTTGTTTTTAATTATTTCGCCTCAAGCAAGGTGATGATGCCACTTGGATGCAAGGAGTAAAAAAGAATGAGAAGGCGTGAAGAGAAAGGACAATAATGTGAAGGGGTTATCAGAGAAAATACAAAGGATCTGTGGGCCATATAACATCAGGACAACCTTCAAAAGCTGGACGACACTACGCAGATATCTTTCCCGAATAAGACCTCCCACCATAGACGATAACATGACAAAAAACTGTGTGTACGCTATCCCGTGCAGCTGCGGAAAGAAATATAAAGGGGAGACAGGCCGCCCCCTTAAGGTAAGGCTTCAAGAACACCAGAAAGCTGTAACGAGGGGAAGTGGAAATATCAGGCGTGGCTGACCACATATGGAGAGAAATGGGAGATCATCGCCCTCTGTGGGATCGGGTTGGGATCATAAACAAAGAACACCACTGGAAAATTCGTAAAATTAAGGAATCAGCACATATGCTAGGACACAAAATCTCCGGTGCCGACCAAGCAAAGAAATGAATACAATATGGAAACGAGTAATTAAGAGTGATAGAGAAGAGCGATAATAAAAACAAAAATTGCAATATGAGCACTGGAAAAAAATTGTTGGCTTAAGATATTAGGTTTATAATACCAAGAAATTCATACACCGATGTCCTCAAGGGCACATGGCACAGTGGATAAAGGCGTTGGTTAGATCCAGTGACAGGACCCAAAGAGTATGAGTTCAATACCTGGTGGCGAACTTGGAGAGAGGAATTAACAGGAGATAACTGATAACTGACATCCATTAGACATGGCGCGTGGAACTAAAACAGTTTACACCAGTGAGCGAAATAAAGGGTTCATGTCGACATTCCAACCACCTAAAGAAGGCCGAAAGTTTTGTAATAAATATGGCGACAAAGATTAGGACAATAGTCCGAATATTGTAACTAGTGTTAATGTTCATAGTTAGTAAAAAATAGTTAAGAATTTAAATCCTAATGTTCATGCGACATCTGAGTGAGGCATTATTCTTTAATGCTGAGGAAATTAATGGTGGGAAGCAGAGGGATTTCTAGTCATCAAATTTATAGAAGAATCTCAGAAGACTGAGGTAATGGGTAAGGGGATTATGGGGACCGCACTAACGTCAGGTGCATAAATCCAATGTAACACAAGACTTTGAACTGTGCAGATCGAGCTGGTCCACTTCGGATACAAGTTTTGTTTAAAAGTGCCTGTGAAAATGTTGTGAAGGTAGATGGCCTCCTCAAATTGTAAGAAACGAAAATATGAAGACGAAAACAAAAAGTTTAAGACGGAGTAGGAGGAAGATTTTGCATTCACTGTTAAAAATATTAAACCCTTCTGCCTTATCTGCGATGTGTCACATATGTAAATTTTGTTCATGTCTTGCGACTCTCAAACATCTGGACTTCATCGTTTGTGGCTCTTCCATTAATCAGGATTTGCCACCCCTGGTCTATAGTCTTGAATTGTAGAGACGGCATTTCCTAGAATACTTTAACTTGTTCACGTTCTCTCATTAGAAATGTTATGTTCTTTTAGTTAAAATTGATATTAGTACTTTCTAGATCAAAATAAGCCAGTAATTTGACGGTAATGTTGAGCAGTTGGCTGTGTCATCTACTTGGGAGATTAAATGACGGGCATTCTGTTTTTTTCTTCAGGATTATTCATAGTACAAGGGAACAGATTTTTAAATGCATTGCAAATGGATGTAAATAAATTCACACTGACATATTGTATTTTAGCTATTCCTTAGGATTTTGGTTTGTTTTATGAAAGGTTCTTGTATTTATTTAATGTTTACGTTGTTCAATTCTTGTTTTCCGATTCCTTTGTATTTCCGTCTCGATGATTTTAATCTTTCCCGCGTCCTTTTTATAATTCTGTTCGTTTCCCCCCAAATCTTATCACAGAATTCTCTTAATACCTCACGTGATGGATTTTTTTCTATACACTTCCTTATTTCCTCATTCTTCCTCTATCTTTTTATTTTTGTTCGTTATATTTGAATTTTTATTTGTAAAATGTACTCTTTTTTTCCTCAAATCTTTGCACTTTTCGCCGGACGCTTTGCTTTAGTATATCCTTTGTAGTTGGTGTATCATTTTCGTTTTTATGCTACATTTACGTTTTATTAGTAACTAGCAGCATGGCCCGGCGTTGCCCGGGCTTGATTCAAAAATCGGAAGACTCATACAGCAATCGCTATCACTTGACTTTAAATATTTTTGCCCTTCCTTGCCTTTAAAGGAGTGTCCTTTGCCGTGCTGGTGTTGGTACATGCCTTACTTCTTGCCTATCTCACACTGCGATTTTTTTCTAAGCTCTATACTAAACATTAAATCTGTTACGAAAAAAGAACTAAACAAAATGAACACAAAACGATCAGCTTTAAAAAAAAGTACTCGTAACTGGAAAAACTGATTGAAAAAAGAATGTTAACAACAAATATTTTTTCACACCCAACCCAGTTCTGCGGAATCAGAATCAACGTTGAGTTTAAGCAAGCGAATGAGCCAATTGGAGTAAAGTGCCATGCAGATTTAAATTTTTCCTACTTGTGACGAATGCAGCTATCGATTTTTTTTTGCATGCTAGCATGCTAGTTAACATTTGTGTCAGTCAGCTGTTAGCTCTCACGCTGGCCAATAGAATCTTCCTGCTTATTCGTGGCAGCCAGCTATAGGCTCTCACTCTGGCCAGTAGAAAATGGCCGCAAACTACATGAAAACTACCGTAGAACCATGAAAAAATCGATTATTTCCACTATCGATGGGATTTGCGAAATGCAAAGTCGGTGTTGGCCTTCTTTCTTACTTGGAGCATGTGCATGTAAATTTTGGTGCAAATCCGTCGAAAATTCGTTACACACACACACACACACACACACCCACACACACACACATACACAAACACACACACACACAAACACACACACACACACAAACATAATCACACACTTTTTTTTATCTTTTAATTCGTTTTGATATTACATCTAAAATTAAAACTTAATTTCAATCTGCTTCTTCGTTTCACTTTGCTATAGTGCTTCTTTATTTTTATTTGATGGTTTTAGCCTTTGTTTCTCTTGTTTTTTTGTATTAATGTTATTAACGTTGCTGCAAAGTATATTATCCAATTTAGGATGGTCATGTTATGATCAGTTTCATTTATTACTTCGTCCTGGGTATGACGATAAACTACATCCGGTAACAAGGGTTTGATGAGCGTGAAACCACTTCTTAATTGCTGTTGTTCCCAGGTTCACCCTGACCTGGGATGGTAGCACCTGTTAAAGTCCCAGCTATGGGCAGATACTGAACCCGCAAACAAAAACAAAACACTAGGAAAGTGTACAAATACATTTTTGTGCTAACGATACCAGCAATACATTTTTGAAACAAAATATTACCAGCAATACATATGATTCTCAACAAAAAGAAACCTCTTTACAAAAATACGTCAATGAAACCTGATTTACAAACTGATGTCATACAAATATTCTATTCAAACGAACTTATCTTAAAAATATTGTCGGTATTAAATAACCCACTGAGGTTAAAGTCAGCCAGCCTGAAAGTCAATATTAGTGACAAATATTGAGTGCAACTGAGGCACATCCCCAAATGGGGGGGGGGGGTAAAAATAATAAATGGGAGGAGGCCCTAAAAAGGGCTGTTTTTGCGTTTTCCTCAGCCGTTGAGTCCTTTGATTAGCAGTTTCAGCCTCATGCGCAGCAGCAGTTGAAGAGGCGTTTCTCCTCAACCGTTGAGTCCTTTGATCAGCAGTTTCAGCCTCACGCGCAGCAACAGTTGCAGAGCCGTTTCTCCTCAACCGTTGAGTCCTTTGATCAGCAGTTTCAGCCACGCGCGCAGAAGCGTTCAGGTATGCTCTTCTGGAAAGCCGATGGTTACGTTGATCTTCGAACTCAGTGGCTCTGATTGAAGCATTCCGAACTGAACGTTCTAAAGACGATTTTTTATCGAACTGAACGTTCTAAAGACGATTTTTTATCCCGTATTCGCATGGTGGACCTGGCAGCAGCGGTTTAACCACCTAAGGAAGTTCTTTTTTGGGGGGCATGTCTTAGGCAAGTATGAACTGTCAAATGAAATGCGTGGGCAAATACCAGAAGAGATATGTTAATTAATTGTAATTAATTACAATTATAATTATAATTAATCATTATTTACAATTTTATTAATTATAATATTACTAATCATTATTTATAATTTATATAATTAATATAATTAATTATATGAATTTAACTCCATAATAATAAATAATATTATTGTAATAAATTAAATTATTTATTTTTTTTTAAGTTTTTTATCCAACAACAGATAGTAAATAGTAAAACGTTGCTGAGAGTTATAATGGACAGGAAGTAGTGGAGATCCCTCATCGCCAACAATTTGGACTCAAAACCGGCACTGGAGAATTATCTATGAAACAAAAAGCCATTCATCGAAATCGGATGAAAACTGTGGAAATGCATGAACACCATCCGATCACACACACACACACATTTTGAGAATTATAGATATAGATAAGTCATCGTGACCGAGGATATGAGCGTCCTAGACTTGTTCAAGAAATTCATCATGACAGGTTACGTGCTCTCTCCCAGAGACTTTAACTAAGGTCCGCTCAGAAAAGGTGATCTCTGTGAGTTGAGTGGGCGTCTGTAACAGTGTCCACCCTGGCAAACAACAGGGGTATGGAACGATTATTAGCAGACCAGTATGCGCATGCGCCTAACGTTTATATTAATACACAGTTTTCTTTTTTCAATTCCAATCCCCCCCCCTGGAATTTAAACAAATTTGTCTCCGTTTCATCCGCAATCATCAATTCACTGGCAGAGTAATGGTCCTAATTCTGCAGGTCCCTAGATTGTGACTGTCTTTGAAGCGGACATCGTTGAGGCGAGTTGATCGAATTCTAGCATGAATTATAATTTCAATTTTCCATATCATCATCTAACCTTTATGGAGACGATTGAACATATTTTATTTGCACAGTTCTCATGATATAACTTCTACCACGCTAGTATAGGGTACTCTGACAATCTATCTCTTAAGAACATGAGAGATAATGACTTCTACTTTTAAAGATGCAGAAAGAGTGTTTCTCAAAGCAGATTTATTAATTTCCACAGTAAAATTACGTGACTTTGTCGGCAATCTAATGCAATGCTTAAATTCAGGAAGCTCGTCGTGAAACTGTGGAGATTCATAATCACATTTAAGATGAGATACCTTTCAATAATTAAAAATTGTTACACAATAGAAATATAAATGATTACACCTCTTCGTGGAACGGGGATCAATATGCATTTTCTTAAATTATTTCCCTTCATTTAAAGCAACATAACCACTGAGACGCAAGGCCTTACTAAATGTGAGGGAATATGAAAAAGAAAATAAATACTATAAAGGAGAGTAAAAGAACAATAATTAAGACGACAGAAGATAGGGATTGACATGATATTTAGATTTTAGAAGATCAAAGTTGACTGGTAAGCACGAAACGGGAAAAGAGTCCGGAGAAATGCACTAGAAGAAACTGTTAGCATAGAAATCTAGCCATTTTAATCTTAAAACGATTGCTGCCAATCTAGTACTGCGCTTAGATTCATAAAGTCTAGATACCATATCGGAAAGTTCAACAGAACAATTACCATGAAAGTATTTATAGAAATCTCACTGGGAAGACACATTACGGCGGTGGCAAAGTCACTGAAGACGAAATGCCAAGTCAGGACCAATAACATTGCAGATTCTTCTTTGGATTAATTATGGATCTCTAAATATATAGCAGGAGCACTAAACCAGATGTGGGAGCGATATTCAAAGCAAGGACGAATGGTAGACATTATGTAAGGTAGATTCTAGCGCTAATCATTATTGGGAAATTGAGTTTGATACGGCATTTGATTCAGGCTAATCTATTCTTAGTAAATAATCTTAAATGTTCAGGATGCTTCGTAGTAAAAACATGGCCAGTAATCTAAATTGCAGTGACCTTGCAGTGCATATAATACTCAGCGTTTCTTATACCTATCATGTTTGGTCAGAGTAAACTACATTTAAAAATTAACTACGAGCCTACCGCCTCGCTTTGATGGGAGATTAGTAACTCTGTTTATTATTTCATAATAGTGATAAATTGATGGATTCTATCTCAGGACAATTGATGTCAATGCTTACAATGATGAACACTGACTTCACTCAGAACAATTAATATCATTCCTTACAATGATGGCTTCTCTCTTCACTCAGAACAATTGATATCATTCCTTACAATGATGGCTTCTCTCTTCACTCAGAACAATTGATATCATTCCTTACAATGATGGCTTCTCTCTACACTCAGAACAATTGATATCATTCCTTACAATGATGGCTTCTCTCTTCACTCAGAACAATTGATATCATTCCTTACAATGATGGCTTCTCTCTTCACTCAGAACAATTGATATCATTCCTTACAATGATGGCTTCTCTCTTCACTCAGAACAATTGATATCATTCCTTACAATGATGGCTTCTCTCTTCACTTAGAACAATTGATATCATTCCTTACAATGATGGCTTCTCTCTTCACTCAGAACAATTGATATCATTCCTTACAATGATGGCTTCTCTCTTCACTCAGAACAATTGATATCATTCCTTACAATGATGGCTTCTCTCTTCACTCAGAACAATTGATATCATTCCTTACAATGATGGCTTCTCTCTTCACTCAGAACAATTGATATCATTCCTTACAATGATGGCTTCTCCCTTCACTCAGAACAATTGATATCATTCCTTACAATGATGGCTTCTCTCTTCACTCAGAACAATTGATATCATTCCTTACAATGATGGCTTCTCTCTTCACTCAGAACAATTGATATCATTCCTTACAATGATGGCTTCTCTCTTCACTCAGAACAATTGATATCATTCCTTACAATGATGGCTTCTCTCTTCACTCAGAACAATTGATATCATTCCTTACAATGATGGCTTCTCTCTTCACTCAGAACAATTGATATCATTCCTTACAATGATGGCTTCTCCCTTCACTCAGAACAATTGATATCATTCCTTACAATGATGGCTTCTCTCTTCACTCAGAACAATTGATATCATTCCTTACAATGATGGCTTCTCTCTTCACTCAGAACAATTGATATCATTCCTTACAATGATGGCTTCTCTCTTCACTCAGAACAATTGATATCATTCCTTACAATGATGGCTTCTCTCTTCACTCAGAACAATTGATATCATTCCTTACAATGATGGCTTCTCTCTTCACTCAGAACAATTGATATCATTCCTTACAATGATGGCTCCTCTCTTCAATCAGAACAATTGATATCATTCCTACAATGATGGCTTCTCTCTTCACTCAGAACAATTGATATCATTCCTACAATGATGGCTTCTCTCTTCACTCAGAACAATTGATATCTTTCCTTACAAAGATGGCTGCTCTTTTCACTCAGAACAATTGATATCATTCCTTACAATGATGGCTTCTGTCTTTACTCAGAACATTTGATATCATTCCTTACAATGATGGCTTCTCCCTTCACTCAGAACATTTGATATCATTCCTTACAAAGATGGCTTCTCTCTTCACTCAGAACATTTGATATCATTTCTTATAATGATGGCTTCTCTCTTCACTCAGAACAATTGATATCATTCCTTACAAAGATGGCTTCTCTCTTCACTCAGAACAATTGATATCATTCCGTACAATGATGGCTTCTCTCTTCACTCAGAACAATTGATTTCATTCCGTACAATGATGGCTTCTCCCTTCACTCAGAACATTTGATATCATTCCTTACAATGATGGCTTCTCCCTTCACTCAGAACATTTGATATCATTCCTTACAAAGATGTCTTTTCTCTTCACTCAGAACATTTGATATCATTACTTACAAAAATGGCTTCTCTCTTCACTCAGAACATTTGATATCATTCCTTACAAAGATGGCTTCTCTCTTCACTCAGAACAATTGATATCATTCCTTACAAAGATGGCTTCTCTCTTCACTCAGAACAATTGATATCATTCCGTACAATGATGGCTTCTCTCTTCACTCAGAACAATTGATATCATTCCTTACAAAGATGGCTTCTCTCTTCACTCAGAACATTTGATATCATTCCTTACAATGATGGCTTCTCCCTTCACTCAGAACATTTGATATCATTCCTTACAAAGATGGCTTCTCTCTTCACTCAGAACATTTGATATCATTCCGTACAATGATGGCTTCTCTCTTCACTCAGAACAATTGATAGCATTCCTTACAAAGATGGCTTCTCTCTTCACTCAGAACAATTGATGTCAACCCTTACAATGATGTCGCGTGTTCACTCAGAACATTTGATGTCAATCATTGGAATTATAGCCTCTCTCGTCCCGCAGAATTATTGATGTCAATTATTACAATGATTCTCACACGCTCCTTTCAGAACCCTACCTGTGCTAAGCACCTTGCCATTCTGCTAATAGTTTCATTTAGTATTACTAATCCGTAGCTAGTTTGATTTTCATGAAGTGCTCCACATTTGTGTCACTGTGCAAGACTAATTTTAGCTTAGTGAAATCCTCTTTAGAATTTTATTTTTTTTTGCGTGTCATTTCTTTGGCGAATTCTGATATTTTGCCAAAGTTTCCTCAAATATACTCCCGTTGACATGAGATGTGTTACAAGCGAATTCCTAAATTACTATCCTGTCATATCCTCTAATAATAGTTTCGACTTATCCGAACATACCAGTATAACAACGATGTTTGCATGCAGCCAAATTTAGATTGAACATTGTTTACCTAAATTACACGAAGTGTCGTTTTCAATTATACAGAAACTGTACTTTAGTCTGTTGACAATGGCAGCGCCGAATTTACAAGATTAAGAGAGAAACTCCGTTTTCATATCATCTTCTAATCCCAACAAAATTATATCGGAGAAACAAAATCTGCCTTGGTATTCACGTGTTCATCGGTTTTTCTTCAAATATTTCGTTAGTAAAGAACAAACATTGATGAATGTAATGGAAGTATGGTTCAATATAAAACTGATTCATTCCACCAAATGAGCCAACTCTACCTGGCATCATTGCATAATTCCTGTCGAATCCATTACATTAACTTACGTGCTAATACCCTTGGGTAAGTATGGGTAAAATAGTAGGGTAGACTGTGTTCTATAGATTTGGATGGCAACTGGTCTACCGAAGAAATAAATGGCAACCTACTGCGGGGAAAATAAATCTGCTTCGTCAGTCATGTATCGAAAGATACATGATCGCTTAAGCGTGTATCACGCATGGCACACAACTGACTGATAGACATATATTTACGAAGTGAATGAGATAGATACATAGATAGATAGATAGTAGTTAAATTTCAACAGACTGAGATAGATAGATAGACAAACAGACAGACAGACAGATAGATAGATAGATAGATAGATAGACAGACAGACAGACATATAGATAGACAGACAGACAGATAGATAGATAGATAGATAGATAGATAGATAGATAGATAGATAGATAGATAGATAGAGAGTGAGGCATATCTGCACCCGCATGCATATACGCATATATACGCCATACATATTTTGCTTATACAAAGAAATGTACATAATTTCTGATTATGATTTATTTGTTAGAAACATTAATAAAAACTTATTGGATGAGATTTTACACTTGAACTCAAACGTTACTAATCATATATTAAATAAGAATAAAAATGTTATAAGAATTCCTTGACCAAACAGTCAGTGTTACTTTTTAGTTTATATTTATAAAATCTTACGATTAAAACAATTTTTCAGGAAAATTACGTTTCTTATGACCATTATCTCTCAACGCATTTCCAGTACTGTTTGAAGGTTTCCTTCCTAATCTTTTGTTTGAAGTTGTGAGGATTGGCAAAGTCTTATGTCATTATTTTCTCTTTGGCTTAAACGTACTATCAATTTTAGTTGTTGGCGCTGTTGTGTGTCTTCAAGTGATGTCTTATCTGTTATTTGGTACAGTTCTTGGTTCGTGATTATGTAGCGAGGTTCGAAGAATGAGTTGCCTTCGCTACGACTTACATACAGGCTTCATTCGCTCGAATCCAACTTTAGCCGTCAATCCGAAAAGCAGTTGTATACAGTTGACGTTTTCGGTGCTATACGTCCGTATGGAAATTTATAGTAGGACGAGGCGATTTAATATGATGACTCAAGTTTTCGAGTATAAGTCTATATCTCTGAGATGAGGTATTATGATTAGATGCTACATTATTTACATTATTCGGATTGTTATTGTTAAGGGGTCTATCTTTTTTACAGAAATGGACTCACACGAGGTATACATATACTACTACCAGTGAATACCCGGCGTCTGTAATAGAGCGGTCTGTAATAGGACGGTCTGTAATAGAGGAAGGTAGCCCAAGAGTCACAGTTAGCGAGCACGTAGACTCAGTAAGGAGTCATACCGCGATACTTCAATACCAAGACTGTATATATATTATTGCTACTAACCCGCATTCATGGATCTACTAACCCGTATTAACAGTTTGTATTATTACGTTAATACATTTATTTTCCTTATCCATTCCTGGCGTTTGTTATTCATTGATATCGGATTCATCCCGGAATCCACAACAGTTATCCTCATCTTCATTCCCATATTCACAAAGGTCCGGCTCCGGCCTTCTTCAGGTGATTAGAATTTGGGATCGAATCCTTTATTTCATCCACCAGGTGGCCTGGTATTGTACTCTACTGAAATCTACTGAAATCTAGTCACTGGATCTATCAATTTTAGTTGTTGGCGCTGTTGATGTCTTATCTGTTATTTGGTACAGTTCTTGGTTCGTGATTATGTAGCAAGTTTCGGAGAATGAGTTGCCTTCGCTACGACTTACATACAGGCTTCATTCGTTCGAATCCAACTTTATCCATCAATCCGAAAAGCAGTATACCGCTGACTGTTTCGGTGCTATACATGACGTCCATATGGAAATTTCCGATAGGACGAGGCGATTTAAGATGATGACTCAAGTTTTCGAGTATGTGTCTATATCTCTGAGATGAGGTATTATGATTAGATGCTACATTATTTACATTATTGTTATCCTCATCTTCATTCCCATATTCACAAAGGCCCATATTCCGGCCTTCTTCAGATGATTAGAATTTTGGACCGAATCTTTTATTGTTAGATTGTTTTAGTTCCACGATGTTCCCGTTATTTCCCTTTAAATCAACTCTCTAAGTTTTGGTTCACCACTGCTGTGGCCTGGTATTGAACTCTACTGAAGTGTACTCACTCGATCTAACCAACGTCTTTATCCACTTGGCCATGGGTCAATCTGCGTATTCATTTTTGGGACTTATAAACCTAATGTCTCACCAACCACTTTTTAACAGTTCTCATATTGAAATTTATTATTATTATTATTATTATTATTATTATTATTGCATTTTTTGCCAGACCTTATATTGCAATTTTTTGTTGTTATTCATTGCTTTTCTCTAGCACTCCTTATTACTGCTTCCCATATTTTATTCATTTCTATGCTTGGTCGGCTCAGGAGATTTTTGTGGTCTTTCTTCAGTGTTCGAGACATTTAGTATGCTGTAAATTTTCATAGAAAATTCTACCATTCATCCTTCAAATAGCGAATAAAAAAGACTTCTAGTTGCTTCTTCCTCCGCTCAAAGTATGGTTGTTAGCAAAAGAATGAGAACAAAATGAAAATTAGAAATCGGAGATGCCAAAATCAAACAAGAAGAAAGTTATAAATATATGGACGTATTTTAACAGAAAAAGGAATGCGACACTGAAATCCGAAGGCGCATTGGTATAGACAAAGATGCATTATAAAAGCTAAGCAGAGTATTAAGAAACTGTTATGGTCCAATATCCTCGTCGCCACTGTTATGGTCCAATGTTAGGACCAAGGAAGAACATAATAATATAGTTATTAATAATTACCCTATTTGACTGCATATAAGGCGCACATTTTTTTAATAAAAATTTACTTTTAAATTCCCCTGCGTCTTATATGTAGGTTTAAAATTCGCGATAGCCGGTCGAAATTAGGTGACGCATTATTTAACGACGATGATAGTCGTATTGAAAATGAGTATCAGAGTTTTAATAACGAAAACGGCGAATTTTATGGATTTGGAGATGAATAAAATTTTAATGGTAACTGTACTGTTTTACTCAATTGTAATAATTGCTTGATTTTTATTTTGTTTTCTTACCTTTGTTGACCATGTTCACCGTAGTCTATGAATATAGAATCTAGCGTAGTACGTAATCTGTTCAATGAAACAACGTTAAAGATTACCACTCACGAGTCCGACATTCTACTGAATCTGACTATATTGCCAATAGCAGCAGTAGCTGTTCCGTAATATTCAGTCTTCGGCTGGCACTGGATATTCGGGGAAAAAACATGGCTGCCTTTATACACGTCCCATTGAATATTTTGACCCTTCTGATTGATTAACCATTCTATCGGTGAACTATAAAATGAGTCAGCTCATTTTGGTTGGCTCACTAGCACATAAGGGTATCCCAAAACTTTAACAACCTTTGGATATAATATTGAATAATCATTATGGTATTTGACGGCATATAAGACGCACTTTTTTTACTAAAAATATTTTTTAAAATTCCCCTGCGTCTTATATGCTATATGTAGGTTTAAAATTCGCAATAGACAGCCGAAGTTATCTACCTGGCAATTCCTATTAGCTTAGACTTTAGAGTAACTTTCATATACCTATTGTCATCATTTAAAAGGCTATTATGCAGGTTAAAAGTGTCCTCATTGATAATATTCATTATATTAATTTCATCACGTTTAATATTAGTACTTTGTTTCACTAAAATTATATGCAATAAATTCAAATTATATATTTGTAAAATATATTTGTTTCATTAATATTTTTCTTGTGATAACTTCCGGTTGCATTGGTATAAATGCAATCAGAATTTTTATATCCTAATTATTCCCCTAAGACGTTTACAAGACGCAGGTTGTACAGATCATATAAAGGAAAATGTTTGACTAAATTTTAATGGTAACTACTGTTGCTCAATTGTAAAAATTGCTTGATTTTTATTTTGTTTTCTTACTTTTGGATATAATAAAGTTTTTATAGACTCGTGTTCTTTTTTTTCTATTGACTTTCGTTTAATTGTAATCATGGCTTGTTTAACCCAAATAATAGCTCATCAATATAGCCTCGGCTGTATCACTTACTAATTACTGATATTGGGGCGCGCCTTATACACCTGTGTGTCTTATATGCCGTCAAATACGGTAATTCTTAATTTCAAATATATAAAGATTGCTATGAGTCCAAAGAAAGATATAATCTAAAAAGAGATAAAAATGTGTTGTAAAATTATTGAGTGATAGGAACGCCAATTTTTCCACGGCGAAAATTTGAGCGGAAGAGAATTAAAAACGTTTCAAAGATAAGAACAAAAACGAGATATAAGTAATTCAGCAAAACTTTTAAAAAAAGGGAAAATAATGTTCGATATCTTCTATGTGGAACAGCTGCCCGAGGCTGCGCCCTCTCATTGCGACAGAGTGAGGGATCGGTGCTCGCAACGAGGCCAACGGAAGCGACGGATGCAAGGGAACGGGGAATTTTTGTTCCTAGCCCCGGTGTAACCGCTCCTCACATTAAACCGACCTTGTGTCACAACGCGACTTCGTGGTCGAGTAAATGCCAAATTACTATAAAGGAGTTTGTAACACGTTTATTTATCATCACTCAGTTCCGGGTCTGTCTTTGGGCAGAGTGCGCTCAGGGGCGGCTCCGTCAAAGGACAGAGTCGTAAGTGAGGAAAATTATACTGAGAGGTGCCCAGCCCTGAGGAACAGCTGCCCGAGTCCGCGCGCTCTCATTGCACCAGAAAGTGGGATCGGTTCTCGCACCGAGGCCAGCGCAACGGACGGTTGCGTGGGCTCAGGGAATTTTTGTTCCTCGTCCGGTTGTACGCACTCGAGCTCCCCACATTAAAACGACCTTGTGTCACAACGCGACTTCGAGTTGGTCGAGTAAATACCAAATTGCTATAAAATAGAGCTGGGAATTTTTAATTTCAGAATCCGTTGGAGATTTTGCATTTATTCAAATAGATTCCATAATATAGGTTTTACTTTATTAGCTATTATGTTTCTCTAACTCTTCAAATGTTGAATGGATAACTAATTCAAATTTCTATTTTCCCATCTTTATACTATATTAATTTTATCTTATAAATTGTCCCCTGTTCTGTCACTCATGATAAAAAAAATAATTGTTTGTACGGAAAATAAGGATCTACGCCCATCAAATCGTCTTTAAATTAAGTGGCACGAGAAGAATTATCATTGAATTTTTAAAGGATAAGCTTAAACATTAACTAAATACTTAAATACTTAAATGCAGAGATCAATTTTGAGTTCTTCTGTCGTTTATTGATGCTTATCGCATCTAATCCTCCTTAGCTATTGTGATGATGGCCAAACCATGAGTCATCCACGGGATCTAGCTTAAATGCCGACCGATAGCTAGTTTATAATAAAACGTGCACTGCAATTTTGGATACAAAAGGAAAATAAGAGTTACTCCTCCTGAAGCATGAAAGCAACAATAATGGCTAGTATAATGTATTAATATATATTTTAAACTCGCATAATCTGGCAACCCTGAATCTGAGCTCAACGAAAATCGTTCCCTGCACCTTAGGGCTTTTGAATGAGCTATGAATCATTGAAATCAGACCAGTGGGAGAGAATGAGTTACTTGGACACACATACGCACAAACACACACGCATACACTGTACTTTATATATAAGATTACGTTAATCAGATATCTGTCTATAGTTATGCGTGTTTCAGAGTAATGAGTAGTGTACCGGTTATTGTCTTGTAAAGAAAAAACCGGCGAGTAGCGAATTTATTACGAATAATTTGCGTCATATGGCGCTCAAGCCTTTCTCGTTGCATTCACATTCAAACAAACATATTTGTAAAAGTAAGGACTCCATCCCCTCTCCTCTAACCAAACCGCAGCTGTTAGTGAAATTGCAAGGTAGACTAGTTTTTCTAGCCTTGGCTGGTAACCAGTCTAGGAGTAAAGTGTGCTATAGATAAATTCTCGTCGAAATGACGTAAAAATGAAAATAACACTGACGTCTCATTATAACAGATATATTTAACAAAATTACACAAAAATATCTTGAAATAGTAAAGAGTAAATTTACACAATAAAATCGCCATTGGCTTCAACTACAGCCTCCAGACGGCTTCAAAATCTCCTGCAACGCTTCTGGACGGTCTCTTTGTTTAAGTTGATGACTGCTGACATAATCCTTGCTTTCAGTTCATTGTTGGTGTTACGAAGAGCTCAACTGCGCCCCACATGTAATAATCAAGGAGGTTGCAGTCTGGGGAGCTAGGTGGCCAGATGTAAGGGGTGATGAAGTGGTAGAAATTAACTGACAGCCATGACTAGGTTCTCCTACTTATGTGGCATAGTTTAGAGTACTATTGCCCGACATGGGTTCCTCCAACAGCCACCCTCTTAACCCAGGACAGCACTACTTCCCAAAAGCATTTGATGCAGGCCTCTGTGTTGAATCTAAGGCCCTCACCAACATATTTGGGAGTTCTTTTCTTATCAGAATGATCAGAGTGAGTTTTCTGAGATGCTATACCTTCGTAATCACCTTTAAACTCATCCAACTCGTTCCGAATCCTCTGTACTGTCCTCCGATTGACACGCAAACACTCGAAGGAGGACGGATATTTTCTATGAAACTTTCTCGGCCATTCAGGCCGGTGAATGTTGTTTAATACTGTTTATTAGAAACAGAGCATTTACTTACATATTTGTATCTATAAAAAGAATGTTAAACATAACAAATGTCTTAAAATATATAACCTACATATCACCACTATTTTTTTTATACAACGTATATCGTAATATCGAATCGAGGTAGAAATTCAATCATTAATTTATTTATTACTAATTAATTTCGATAGATAAAAAAGAAAGTTTTTTTTTCTTTTCCCTTAAAGTCTTTCCCAAACCTCTTTAATTTTAGAGTCACTGTTTTTAAATTATTTTGCTGACGAAGACAAATTACCTCTTCAGTAAATAATTAATATATCTATATCTACTAGTGCTTAACCCCGGAACATATACACACTAGACGCATGCATACGCATACGTGTTTCTGACTGTGTACGGTGTAGGTTTAGGGTTCAATTCTCTCATTATCCAAGGGCAAATCCGTTTCATTATACTTTCGTATTATCTTCCATGTTTGGCACAAAACATAAGCCATCCTGATATAAATCTAAAGAACTTTCTCAGCCGCTCCCGCCCTCCTCAAATAACCTTAGATTCTTATCCATATATATATATGTGTGTGTGTGTGTGTATGTAATAATTATACAAAGGGGACAAGCTATAAACGACGCGTATCACCGGGACGCCTGCTGCTTTTGTTTTCCAGATTAGAATAAAAAAAGATATTTTAATTATTTACTGACTAAGCCATTTGTCTCATTTAATAAAAAAAAAAGAAATAAAAAAAAAAACAGAATTAATTTTTGGGCTGACTTAAAAAGTCCAATAGACACCTATGGCCCATATATATATATATATATATATATATATACATATATATATATATATATTATATATATATATATATATATATATATATATATATATATATATATATATATATATATATAAAGCGTGAAAGCCAGGGTCAAAAATTCATATCCATACAATTGAATATGTTAGCTCTATCACTGATATTGAGCACTTTCCAATAAGTACCGCATATATATATATATATATATATATATATATATATATATATATATATATATATATATATATATATATACACACACAGAGTGCGGTTGGTATTTGAGGACAGATTTTATGGATTAGTAAAAAAAACATTTTGCTGAAAAAATGAATATAACTATATTTGATTACAAACAAGTAAACATGAAATTTAGCTAACTATTATTTAAATTTATTCAATAAAACCACCACTAGCATCAATAACTGCCTCTACACGAGGTCGAAATCGGCTGCAAGCTCTGATTAATTGTCAGACATTACTTGAACTATTGCAGCTTTAAGAGAGTCTTTGGTGTTATGAGGCTGTTTATTAACCTCCTTCTCAAGAACGCTCCACACATAATGGTCTAGTGGATTGAGATCTGGAGGGTTAAGAGACCAAATGTTGGATGTGACATGATCGTACAAATGGTCAGCCATCCATTCTTGTGTTCGTAGAGCCTTGTGGGATGGAGCCGAGTCTTGCTGGAATATGTAAGGCCTGCCGTTGCATATATTGACAATCCAGGGCTTGACAACTGTTCGTAGAACCACAATGTAAGCAGCAGCATTTAATCTAAGACCTTGTGGAAAAAAAAGTGTGGTTTGCATAACATGCCCTTCATTGCTAACAACACGCAATACCATAACACATGAATGAAATTTTGTGCGCATCATTCTTGGCACCTTAGAAGGATCTGAACAAAGCCGTTGGACATTTCTTCCGTTAAGTTTTTGATCTTCATCAAAATTTTTCTCATCTGAGATAAAACAAATCACATCATCTTCTGAAGAATTTTTAAGTTTTTAGTTTTAAAACCATTTAAACAGATCTGTTTAAATGGTTTTCTTTTGTTTTTTTTTCAGACATGAATTGACCTCTCTTCATCACGTAGGACTTGTATCGAATGTCTGCATCAACACTCCTTCTGATTGGGTTTTTTTCAGACACATGCAGCTTTTTGGCAATTGACCTCATTGATTGACCTCGGTTTTCATCAGTTGTCTTCTTGACTTCCTGAATAAATTCGGATGTTCTCACTTTATCCGAACGTGCAGAATGTCTTTTACGTTTTGATTCAGACATTGGGGAACTGTCAGCGTCTTCTAACTCTTTTCGTATCTTGTGGACAAACGATCTTGCAAATCTGAGGAAATGTGCAATATCCAAATCGCTATGATCAGCCTTTAATGCCACAATCACAGCATGCCTTTTCATTTCATTTGTTATCATAGCGTTTGCCATTCTTGATTTCTGAAAAATAAAAGCATTAGAAGTTAGTGGAAAGCAATATTAATCTAGTGGGGGAGGCAAAATTTGCACTAAAACTTTTACTTGTTTTTCTCATGAAGCAGTTTACCTAATGTTATGAAACCTGGTGCATTTTATTATCATAACACTGCATAATAATTACTCTTTTTTTCCAGAAAATTTGTGTAAAAGATGAATGCTGAGGAAAGCAAATTTCAAAGTGCGTGTGTTATAAATAGCGCAGATTTTAATCCACAGATTTCAAGCGTAGTTGGATTATCGCTATGGATAGTTTTTAATGTGAAGAAGAGAATGTCTATGAAGGAAGCTATTTAGAAAAGGCCTGGAAAGAGGAATAATGATTTCATAAATAATCTGAAATCCAAAATCTCAAAAGATCCAACGGAATCCTTGAGAAAATTAGCATCTGAACTTAAGGTGGATGCTAAGACAGCAGGGAAAGATGACTTAAAACTAAAATCTTACACAAGAACACAAATACATTTCTTGTCACGACCCATGAAGGCCAGAAGATTGGAAAGATTCAAAAAAGTTTTTAATTAACGTAAAAGAAACAAGTCCACTGGGAAAATTTTCTAAGACGAAAAGATCTTTACTTTTGAAGCTGTACTGAATCACTTGAATGGCAGATACATTGCATGTTCAAAAACTCATGTCAAGGGAACTTTCAGAACGAAGCATCCAGCTCGTTATGATCTCTGTGATTGTGGATTCCGATGGGGAAAAAAAGCCTATCAAATTTTACAAATCTAGTGAAAAAGTTAGTGCTGATGCCTAATACAAGACTCTGAGATACAATGTATTATCATGGCTCCATGCCAACTACCCAGAGGGAAACTATGTATGGAGTCAGAATGGTGTTCCTGCCAATACAGCCAAAATATTTCAAAATTTCTGCAAATCCAATTTTGCTGATTTTTGGTCATCACACTTCTGGCCCTCTTCCAGCCCAGAACTCAACCTTCCAGAGTATGCTGTTCGAAGCGTTTTAGAAGATGCTACTAATAGAACCTCACATGCAAACATTAACCATCTGATGGAGACCATCGGACAAAAGTGGGACAAGATGTGGTAGAATTTTCAGGGGGCGTTTGGGGGCAGTAATTGAGAAACAAGGAGGACAAATCAAATCAAATGTTTCTTTCGTTTTTTATTTGCATGTTGGAACCATTCGTAATTCTTAAAATAAAATAATCTACAAAGCTTTTTATTTCAATACCGAAATTGTGCAAGTTTTGCTTCCCCACTATATATATATATATATATATATATATATATATATATATATATATATATATATATATATATATATATATATATATGAATTATATAACAATGAAACTCAATTGTACTCCATTTATATGACCAGAAATTCACTGGAGCTTGTCAATACTAAAAACGTTTGATAATTTTTTTTTTTTATCAAACTTTTTAGTATTGACAACCTCCGGAGAATTTCACTTGCAAACATCTTGCGGAGCGAAATGGCGATATAAATGGGATACAATTGAGTTTCATTTTTTCATTGATTATGCAATTCATTTATATGCTCTATAATAAATATATTGATCACTTTTAGTGGATCAGTTTTAATATTTTTTATTATTAGGATTTACTTAAATTACTTATGTACGGATTTTACACACGCACACACACACGCATATATATATATATATATATATATATATATATATATATATATATATATATATATATATATATATATGTAAAGCAAACAAACAGGCAGACAGACAATTTATGCTTTCCAGTCATCGGATGTGGTAATTTAATGTATACCCCCCCCCCACTAATCGTTAAAGATCAAAACGCATTCTTTTTACATACAGTTTTACTTTCATTCTATCTTAAAGAATTCAAGAGTAGCAGATGTTCTTGGCGAAATGCGTCGTTTATTGCTTTTTCAAATTGTCACATTCATTTCACTTCTAATTCGGATATTATTATACGTCCTACACATACCCACACACACACACACACACACACACACACACACGCATAAATATGTGGCCTGACGATTGCGTCTAGCATGAAACAGACTGTCGCCTCTAAGTTTTGACTTTAATGTTCACTTTTATATTTACACACGCTCTATGATATTTAGCACTTTATCCCATAAATATAGCCCATCTTAAGACTATATTTCTTCATATATATATATATATATATATATATATATATATATATATATATATATATATATATATATATATATTACAATGAATCATTCATACAGAAAACAGATATAGAAGTTAATGATATAAATGGCGAGAATACATCTTCGCAAACAATTTACTAAAAGACATTAACCCCGAACCTGTAAATGAATGTTATGATCCCTGTTTATAAATTTCAGTTGAATAAGGTCTTTTTTTATATATTTACGAGCTTTCATATGTTCCTACAGATATCATCAGGTAAGAAAATATTTGTTGTTCTATAATTCCGGGTAATAACAGGACATCGAAAGAGTAGTTTATAGTCCGAAATTTGTTCTTAGAAATGTGATATTGTTACTGGTAAGAGATTTCTTTGAGCGTGCGTCTGTAACGCTGAGGTCGAATTATTTAAAATTTTAAAATTGTGCGTTTTGTACTTATATATATATTCATTTTGACTTTAGACTCTTAACGCTATGCGCTCACGAAACCAACAGAAATTTAACTTATATTATTGAATCGTGGTCCCTTTTTACCGGCTAGCCGTTTCCCCCGATTAATGATCTATATATGATGAAGGAGCGTCTTGGAATTTATAGGGTTTATGAGGAATAAAATTTAAATAAGTTTCAAAGAACTGGTTTGGTTTGTTTTACGACATATCAACCTCATTGGGTTATATAATGCCGACAATATTTTTAGGATAGATTTGTATGAATAGAATATGTATTTTTTAGTTTAGATTGGTTTGGTTTGTTTTACGGCATATCAATCTCAATGGGTTATTTAATGTCAACAACTTTTTTAGGATAGATTCCTATGAATAGAATATGTATTCTTTGGTTTAGATTGGTTTGGTTTATTTTGTTTTACGGCATATCAACCTCAATGGGTCATTTAATGCCGACAACTTTTTTTTCCTGGTAATATTTTTGTTTTGTCAAAAATCTATATCTGATAATATTTTTTCCACAAAATTGCTGATAATAGGTTTTTTTTTCTTCAAAAATTTATTTCTGGGAATAATGTTTTATAAAGTATTCTGATATTAAAACCTATTTTTACACTTTCAAAATGCTTTTTACCTCATTTTCTGAGTTAACTATTTGCCCATAGCTGGGACCCTATCATGTGCTACCAACCCGGGTCAGGGTGGACCTGGGAACACCAACAATTAAGAGGTGGTTCCACGCTTTTCAAAGCCTCCTGACCAGAGGCCTTGCTGTTGGACGTAGTTTATCGTCTTACCCTGGACGCGGATGTAGATTATCGTCATACCCAGGACAAGTATGTAGTTTATCGTCATACCCAGGACAGTTAAAGAACTTACTTTTTTTTTTATCTAAACCAAGTAACAAAGAAAAAACATTTCTTTTCAACACTTCCAACAGCAACAACAAGAAAAATGGCGAACCACTGTGACAAGAAGAGAAACTGATGATAAACTCACCTTTTAACTTTTCATCCGACGAAAAACAATTTATCGATACTAAAAGCAATACCTGCGTACTTTTGAAGCCTACTTTCTTGGGATAAAAAGGTTTTATGGAAAAGAATTTATAAATTTCAGCTGATACTAACACTAACTGCTGGTCAATGAATGCCGAATCTTTCACTATAAGGAAACAGCTAATTTCACCATTACCATTTACCATTTTTGCAAAGCCAAAACGTTTGAAAAAAGCCTCAAACGTCCGTTGCAAAGACGATAACGAAAAAGAACCATTATGGAAATTATCGGATTTCATATAAGGAACAACTTTCTATAATCAGTAAAGGTTACGAAAAGGTTTGAAGCTTTTAAAAAATGCAAGCGATATTCTAAATGTAGAATTACATTTCCAGACAAAATTACAGGAAGCTGCTTGTCTGTGGCGCCAGTTGTTTTAGAATAATGGTATTTTCGCTTCGATTTCTTTTAATCGATACAAAATTTCTTGCAGGCCGCTATCGGAAATAAAAAGTCAAGCTTTTTTTTCATAGACCCTGTAAAAGGCATATTTTATCATTTTTTTTTTTCACTGAAGCATTTCTTAATGAATCCGTTTGAGTGTGTCAGCCTCACAAAATATCACATATTTTTCTCTGGATTAGAACTCATTTACTTGATCCTTGATTCTTTGGAGAATTTGGCAACGCCAATACCTAATAAAATTAAGACAGCTTGTCTAGTATTAAAGTTCCCGGAGTTGATCTTCGGCGAGTGAAGGGAGTTTGATCCTCACTGGGTGGACTAAAATTTTCGATTTGAATGGCAAATGCTCAGAGGAATTTAATTATTCAGTTCTACAAGTTTAGACATTTATAGCGAGGACACGCCATTCTTCTTCCAGGCATCATCCACATTTCCTTCATATTCCATTTGTAAGGAGAAAGTTCCGCTCAAACAGCTGATATTATGATATTTTATGAAAATGAAGAACATGAAGAAGTTACTGGATGCTTACAATAACCTCTCCATGTCAAGGGTTAATGATTATTTTCCACCTCATCACTTTCTACCCCTCCTCTTACATTCTTAACACACCTTTTTCTGTAGCCGTCTACCTAGAAACGATATGAAAAATAGCACCCTTCTAAGTATAGCAATAATTAACAAATACACGGTGTCCCCAAAATCATTAACATCATTTTATAGTCTAATAACATAGCCCATTCTCTCTTAAATGATCTCAGATTTTAACAGAATGTGTAAAAACTAAGTAGACGGATTTATCGGAATGAGAATCTACCAGGAAGATGGATTAGGCATACCAGTGATAATGACAGTGTGATGTTGAAATGGCTACCACGTTCACCTGACTTGACATCTTGTGATTTTTTCTATGCTGTTATGTGAAAGGAAAGGTCAATATTCCCACTCCTCCTACAAGCCTAGAGTTAAGTTAAGCAGAAAATCACTGAGGCGCTGGAAAATGTTACGAAAGACATGCAACAGTGTGTTTGGCAAGTGCTGGACTACCGACTTGACATGTGTTGTATAACAAACGGTGTGTATATTGGATATTTGTGAAGTTTTGTGAAATCAGTTACGAAATCTACATCCCTTTGAATATCTTGTTCGAATTTTGATAATTAATTTTTTTATTGTTCAGCATGAAGCCTATCCAAGTCCCTTTACTTGGAACATGTAGTTACTCAGATATTCACATTTCAATTTTTTTTTTTTTTTTTGGAAGGGGCACGCTGAATTTTAAGTATACATCAATTATCACAGATTTGAACGGGTAATTCTGGAGGGGATTTCATGATGCCGGAGAAAGTTTGTAATCTAAAGGAGCTTCGGTTTTACGGGCTTTTTCTTTTCTTTAGTTTAGTTCTGCGTTTAACTATAAGTGGTTGACTATCAAGACCTTATCACGCCACGTCTCTCTAACGGCAAGGTAACAGTTGACACCACAGGAGATGAGGGTAGTTTTTAAGAGGTCCCTATGTTTTCTCTGCAATGCCTCTTACCCCTGACATCCAAACGCTTCCTCCACCGGGTGGAAGCGTCGCTTGTAGACTAACACTGAATTCAAATACCGTTGAGAAGCCAAAGGAAAACTACTTCATTATCTTGTCATGGCAGATTCCGACAGAGTTCGACAAAAATATTTGTATATAGACTTCAGGAAAGGAAAAACTTGTATAGATATTGTGATATTAAATCTATTCAGACATCACGAAATTAATACAAATTACCTTTGAACTCAAAATGTCGGCTTTTAGATTCCAGACATTTATTCGTACGGCCGACTACTGCTTGGACAAAATTGGCCAAGGTCTCCAGTTGGATTGTTGTACATGCATTTTCAGTTTCTTGACAAAGGACCGCCAATGTAAATTCCATCTTTTGAGAAAAATATCGTAGTCGGGTAACAGTGCAATCCCAATTTGATAAGATTACGAAAGAAAAGTTTTTCATTTCCTGAAGTGTGTAAACACTTTTTGGCGGACACTGCATATGCATGTGTGTGGAAATGAGATGCACAGGTGATGTAATAGTACCGTGGTTTGTTATAAGAAACCGGGTCACGTTCATTGTCTTTTCTTATGTTCAAATACCCTTTGGAAAGATTAAAAATCCATTTCTACTTTCATCTATCTGTTAAATATATATATATATATATATATATATATATATATATATATATATATATATATATATACATACATACAAACACACTTACGCATAAAAAATAATCACAACACATAAACATATACACACACACACACACACATATATATATATATATTTATATATATGTCTGGCTATATATTTATACAAATATATAGCCAGATTTTATATTCTTTAACACTCACAACACGTGAAGAACTACTCCTATATACCACCCAGTACATTATAAACAAACACAAGTGCACAGATTCAAATGTCATATACCCACATGTACATTTATAAACAAAATATATATCCCTACACATACATATCCACCACACACACACATCTACATATATATATCTATACATATACACACATCTATATCTATGTCTTTTGACATACAGCTGTCAACGTATCTATATCCTCTTGTAAGTTCCATACGGGTTACAAATAATTTTATTATTCACACACACACACACACACACGCACACACACACACACACACATACATATATATATATATATATATATATATATATATATACATATATATAAAAGTGAACATAGAAGTCAACACTTAGAGGCGACAGTCTGTTTCATGCTAGATGCAATCATCGGGCCACGTGTTGATAAGTGTTGACTTCTATGTTCACTTTTATATTTACACACGCACTATCTCTGATATTGAGCACTTTATCCCATAAATATACCACACATTAAGACTAAATTTCTTCATATATATATATATATATATATATATATATATATATATATATATATATATATATATATATATATATATATGTATTTCAGTGGTGACAACAGAATTATTTTATTAAATTTTTCATAGGTCATCTTCAGCTTGTAAATATTTTTATAGCTGTAGTACTTGGAAAAATATTGGAATATTTCACATAATTCATTTATAATGTTGAAAAATATGCAAAAAATCCTTCTAAAGCAATATATAATCAATGATATATACCAAGGAGAAATATTTGCATGTCTCTCAATTATATATGCAAAAAAGATCAATTACAGTCAATATATATATATATATATATATATATATATATATATATATATATATACATATATATATAACATATAATATATATATATTATACATACAGATATATATATATATATAACATATATTCTATATATTATACATATACATATATATATATATATATATATATATATATATATATATATATATATATATATATATATATATATACATATATATATATATATGTATAATAGTCCATGCACGTGTTTCTTTGCTTGCATAGACAAAAAAAGATTATTTATATATATATATATATATATATATATATATATATATATTAATTTTAGCTTAAAAGGAGCCACAAATACATCTGGAAAGCAACAAAATCAATACATCGCCCTGAAAGTGTCTTGTGCCGTGCTTGCTCAGCGTTCGAAACGGATTTTATCGATCGGCCAAGCATGGGTTCAGTTGCCTAAGTGCACTGTACGCAATCACCTTAGAATGAGGATAGGCGATGGGCTGATGTTGAAACCTACCAACACCGGAAGTCAGCTGCGGGGCCTGGCGCAATGGCATCTCTTGGATTTGCTGATTCAGAGCTTTTGTCATTATCATCATCTTCAGTAGCAGGTGGTTTTTTTTAATATCCTTTTCTTTGATTTAAAAAAAATATTTTTTTCTTTTTTTAATATTTTTTTCTTTTGCTTTTTGAGAGTAACTGAGAGAAAATGTACTGTTGAAATTTCGAGGCATATATCACAACTTCTGTTTTTTTTTTTAGATGTTTTGTTTTAGTAATTTTATTACAATGCCTATTGAGGTCTGACCGCCTTATTACCAGTAGTTACTTTCTCGTGGTCAAGCGACAACAAGTCCTTTCAATTCTTCAAGACTTTCGTATTTTTATATGTTTTTTAAATAATACCATTGTCTTGATATTTCCATCGCCTCCCCTAAATACCAATTCCACCAGCCTTTTTCGCAGACTTTTTGAAACAGTTCAAATTATTTGAAAATGACAGGTACCAATATCACTTTCATATTCCGTAACTTTATTCAAATTTGTTTTTGACAAACAAACTCCCGCGTGAGTGCTTACCTGACCATAAAATCTTAACTTTTTCGACTGACAATCATTATCTATCCTCCTCATCCTCATGGTCAGGCTCTTATTTAATTTATTTCACACACCTTACTCGTCATTATCATTTTAAGAGTAACCCTCCCGCTTGAGTGGTACTCGAACCTTATGTTAAGTGTATTTTAGTAGTAAAATAATTCAGGCTATGATAGGATATGAAACAAATACGAGACGTTTATAAATCTTGCATGTTTCACTTTTATTGAACCTTCATCAAAGAATGGAATCTGGAGGAAAAAAATGCAAATTCTGAAGTTGACTTCATATGCATTTGTCTTGTCAAGCAACGTTCGTATGTATGATTCATGTGTGTATGGGTATCATAATTCTAGTTTGTGTACACAGGTTCTTGGTGATAATGTATATTCATTTGTGTATGTGTGTGTGTGTTTTTGTGTGTATTTGTGTGTGTTTGTGTGTGTGTATGTGTGTGTGTGTGTGTGTGTGTCTAGTAGGCTTTTTTTTATTCATGTTTGGTAGTTCTCCGCATGTTGATTTAGAGACGTTTTGTGTGAGGATGAGAGAATTTAAGTTAAACCGGTTGTGGAAGTGGGTGGACATACTTAAAGAATCTAGACTGTGTCTGCCTGCTTGAAGTTGAAAGATCGTGAAAAGTTGGAAAAAAATATGAAACCGTTGCTATGGAACAGGATAGAAGAGGTCTGGCGTCACTCGGAACAGATCAGGAGAATATTTCAAAAAGGCTGGATAATTTGGAAATCCGCTGAAAATTCAAATCCATGTAAACGACAAGCTGGACTAAAATCAATGGAATTCCGTATGAATGTGTCAGAGTACCGAACTGACTTTCTGTCAGTTGATCTCCTGTAAGTAACGGCCACTAAAAAGTACTAGAATTTGTCTCACTCGAGTCTGTCTTGCAAATGTATAAGTATATAATTCGTTCGTCCATTGAATAATTCTTACATTTCTCGTCTGTTGATCCTGATATATGTATCTAGATATTCATAAAAAATATATGTATCTAGATATTCATATATCGATATACGAACTCATACATCTCCATTTATATATATATATATATATATATATATATATATATATATATATATATATATATATATATATATATATATGTATGTGTGTGTGTATGTATGTATATATATATATATATATATATATATATATATATATATATATATATATATATATATATATATATTTGTGTATTTAGTCAGCAATCCTTCTTTCATGCACATTTCATCAAAAACGACTGACAAGGTGCTTTTATTTAGTTTTTTTTTATACAATTTCTCATGCAATCTAATATATGTATAAAAAAATAATCTGCCTTTCGCCCTTGCATGGAGTATTGCTGACATATATGGTCTGAAGACCCCTCTGTTTGTCTCAAAGTCCTTAATAAAATCCGAAGACGGATACGCAAATTAATTGGCCCTGATCTGTTATCTCGTCTGCAGTCGCTCTCTCGCAGACGTGCCGTCGTCCCCCTCTGTCTTTTTTACAAATACTTTCATGGTAACTGCTCCAATGAGCTGATTTCGCTGGTTCCCAGACTTGGCACCTCAGTTTCAGTCACTTTCCCACCGCACTAAACTCGCCTACCTTTGCCTTTTCTAAAATACTTTTATGGCAATTGTTCTGATGAACGCTCGTCTTTGGTATCTCGATTTCATGAATTCAAAAGTAGTACTGGATTGTCAGTTAGGTCTCACTGTTTTATTGTTGAAATTTCTAAGTGTGACCGTAAGAATTTTTCTAACGTTTTTTTTTTCTCACTCTTACTTCTTGTTAAACTCTCTTCCTGGCTTCTTTACCTGCCAACGACGATCTTAAAAAAATTGCCATCGCCTGCCTTTCTGAATCCTGTTCATTTATTGTTCCCTTCTAAGTTATGTTTTCTTGGTTTCTTTCACTCTGCGTAACACCTAACTGAGCCTTTATTACCTTATGTCCTCCAAGGGAAAATAAGGATAAAAATATTTCATGGTTTTTGCGTTATACACCTGATTTAAGAAAGATTTTTTGCTCTAGGCAATGGCTGAAGTGTTTTTTCATAGGATGGAACTGTTTCTCTTAATACAGAGGAACCTCTCATAAATCGAATAAATCGGTTTTCATACAGAAAATTCGAGATGAAAATACCTCGGTTATCGAACAAAATTAGCCAAACCGAATTAACACGAACGGAATAATAAAGTCGTACTCTGAAATGTTATTCACTAATTAAATCTTGACCTCCTCAAGTCTAGAGTTAGGTTTTATCCTTCCTGCATAGCCCTTACACTCATACGATACCACAATGTAACCTTCTACATTGAGTGGCTCTTTGGCCTTTTATTATGTGAACGTTAATAAAAAGATAATGAGAACCTTCCAAGACTATAAGAAATTACGAAATAAACGACCAGAACACATCTCAAAATGCAGAGGCGAAAACAAACTTTTAATACGTTACTTAAAAATCGAAAAAAAAAAACAAAAAAAAACGAAGATAAATAAAATGAACAAATATATAAGTCAATAAATAAGTAAACAAATTGCGTAAATAATAAACAAATTAACTAACAACCACTATAAAATATCTACAAGTAACTGCATTCGAATCGACAATTATTTCTACTCGATAGCTTCTAATAAGGAACATAACTGTTAACACGCACCAAATAAGTGTCAGGACAATACAAACGCCCCCCCCTATCAATAAAGGGCCGTTGGCCAGCATATATAAATGGTCGAGCCAACACACAACACATATAGCCTGAAGATTGCGTTTAAGCATGAAACAGACTGTCGTTATTACGTGTTGACCTCAATGTCAATTTTTATATTTACATACGCTCTATCCCCGATATTGAGCACTTTAACCCATAAATATAGTTTATGTCAAAATTATGTTTATATACGAACCAACACTTAATAATATTAACTTTGAACATGGACATAATATCTTAGTTAAAATATAAAATAATCCTTGAAAATGGCTAAATGTATAGCCGAAAGCGCTCGGATAAAAAGAACATTCGGACGGTTTTTATATAATTCATCATCCGAAAAGAAAAACATTATTAGATCGCATGAGAAATTGTATAAAAAAAACTAAATAAAAGCACCTTGTCAGTCGTTTTTAATGAAATGTGCATGAAAGAATGATTGCTGACTAAATACACAAATATATATATATATATATATATATATATATATATATATATATATATATATATATATACATACATACATACATACATACATACATACATACATACATATATATATATATATATATATATATATATAAATGGAGATGTATGAGTTCGTATATCGATAAACAAGTTATATATGTGAATCTATGAATTGAGGGATAGCCAGTCATTACTAAAGTGAAAGAGACAGTGGGTGAGATAGATAGATAGATAGATAGATAGATAGATAGATAGATAGATAGATAGATAGATAGATTTGACAGAATGTGATAGATAGATAGATAGATAGATAGATAGATAGATAGATAGATAGATAGATAGATAGATTCGACAGAATGTGATAGATAGATAGATAGATAGATTCGACAGAATGTGATAGATAGATAGATAGATAGATAGATAGATAGATAGATTCGACGGAATGTGATAGATAGATAGATAGATAGATAGATAGATAGATAGATAGATAGATTGGATTGAATGTGATAGAGGGAGATAGAGAGAAGAACAGAAATAGAGAGAGTGAGTTCGGTAATTACTCACAGACATGCAGTTAATCCTTCCTGACGTTCTCATTCCGGCAATGACTTGAACGTTTTGATTAAATTTCGCAATCCTTCTGGAAAGATACACGCTTGCTTTTTTCTGCAGCTTTTAAAGATTCAAACTTAAGTCGTCGATGAGATGGAAGAAAGAAAATCTTAATGACCGAAACTCTATCGCTAATAACCAAACCGTCTTTGACTTTGTCAGCATTTATTCAGTTCACTGATTTTCTTTTCCGCTTATGAGAATCACGTGTAAATCAAAAGTGATTTGGTAAAAGTACGAATGGCTTTAATAAATCCAAATTCTGATGATAAATCTTACCATAATACATACGCACATGATCATCTTCATTGCGATATTCACAACATTTCGGCCGTTGAACGCCCTCGCCTTCTTCAGGATCTCTCTATATCTCTGAGTGAGGTATTATGATTAATTGCATTTTTTACATTATTCGTACTGTTATCCTCATTTTCATTGCCATATTCACAACGTTTCGGTCGTTGTACGCCACGACCTTCTTCAGGAACTCTCTATATCTCTGAGATTAGGTATTATGATTACTTGCATTATTTACATTATTCGGACTGTTATCCACATTTTCATTGCCATATTCACAACGTTTCAGCCATTGTACGCCCGGCCATCTTCAGGATCTCTTTATATCTCTGAGATGAGGTATTATGATTACTTGCATTTTTTACATTATTTGGACTGTTATCCTCATTTTCATTACCATATTCACAACGTTTCGGCCGTTGTACGCCAGGCCTTCTTCAGGGTCTCTCTATATCTCCGAGATGAGGTATTATGATTACTTGCATTATTTACATTATTCAGACTGTTATTCTGATCTGCATTGCCATATTCAAAATGTTTCCACTGTTGTACGCTCCGGCATTCTTCAGGTGATTCGAATGTCGAACCTATCCCTTTATTTCGTACACCGCGCTATATTGTTCTAGTTCCACGTGCTATGCCTCTTCCGGATGTTTCAGTTATTTACCTTTAACTCAACTCTCCGAGTTTTTTGGTTCAACACTGCTGAAGCCCAGTATTGAACTCACAACGGTTTGCAGTCTGTTTAATATTTTTAGATTGTAATAATGTTTGTCTTTTAGATAATAATGGTTTTGTGATACAAGGCTTACTAATTAACTCATAGCTACTGGGAGGAGAGGGGGATTCAAACCTTTCCAAGCTTATTTACACTTAAGTGGATAGAACGAACTCAAAGAGAATTGGAACTCGGTTCTCCGATTAACAATTACGAGCCATTATCCATTACACCACCCGCACACCAAAGTTTATAGATCCTGGGATTCCGATCCGGTCACACATTTAGTTACTAACCAAGCAAAAGATTAAGAATCAGGAAAAGTTAATTCGAAACAAAGGAAAGAGTACTGACTGCTATGTAATATCGGTATTCCTATGTGGTAGGAAATATTAGACAATTCCATCTATGATAGAGAAGCAAACTGAGGCAACAGAAATGTGGCTCTACAGAAGGATACTGAGAATAGCATGAAATGAACAGGTGAGCAACGACGAAGTTTTAGAGAAAATAGAAACAAAAAGGACCCTTATACTTAACATTCTAAAAAAGAGTAGAAATTTCTCGGATACATAATGAGGAAAGAAGTCTTAGAAAATTTGACACTCACATGACATATTGATGGCAAGAGGGAGAAAGGAAAGCCAAGCATAACATACCTAACGAGCTTATACACATGGCTGGCAGAACCGGAATTAGGAGATATAGCAAAGAGACACATTTTACTAAGAACTACAACGGACATGAAGTTTTGAAGACCCATGATCTCCCAGGCCCTGAAGGGACAAAAAAATGAATGTTTTGTATGGCTCCTGTTGGCACTGATTATAACCTCAACTCGACATAAGATAAAAGAATTAAAGTTGTTTCATTACAAATGTTCATTCATTCATCTTGGTAATGAGCCGACTGCTATCACAAGTCACCTTTTTTATATACCGAATGTAACAGCAAAATTGTCCAGTTGGTGTAACAGCTAAATTGTCCATTCCACAAAATGTACATCTCCAAGAAACTAGTAAACTAAATGACTTTCTTTTCCCCACGTTTTCAGATAAAAAGTTTAACAATCTTGACACCATTTGTCGTAAGAATCACTGAAAAACACTTTCAGTTATTCAGCTACAAAGAGAAGAGGTTAAAATCCTTTTCTCTCGGTCTCACTGTCTTCCCAACTGAGCAATGGTGAGAGAAACGAGATCATTCAGACCTTCAGTAATGATACCAAAATTCATACTCTGGCTTCCGTCTTCAAAGTCCATTCAAGAGTCATCAAGAGAATGGTGAAAAGTTTAAAAAATGAGGGAAAAATATAGAGGAAAACTGGATCAGGTGGTCACAACAGGAAGAGGGATCATCATTTCAACTTAGAGATAAAGAGAGCAATTAAAAATTATATAACTGAATCCATAAACGTTTGGGAAGCTGATAGAGTAGTCTCACCTGTGACATTCCAAAGATCAATGAAAAAAGCCTTGAAAATGAAATCGTACGGGAAACCTGTGAGACACATTGTTACTCCAGGACATAAAGTTAGAAGATTAGAGAGGGCGAAGATCATCTTGAATAATTTGGAAAATGATCATGGAATATATATATATATATATATATATATATATATATATATATATATGAAGAAATATAGTTTTAAGGTGTGCTATATTTATGGGATAAAGTGCTCAATATCAGAGATAGAGTGTATGTAAATATAAATATAAAAGTGAACGTATATAAATGTAAAAGTTTCATGCTGGACGCAATCGTCAGGCGGACTAACGATTGCGTCTAGCATGAAATAGCCTGTCGCCTCTGAGTGTTGACTTCAATGTTCACTTTTATATTTATACAGAGTGTCCATAAATTTCGTGTGCACTTTAAAAAAATTATTAATTTATTTGTATTTGCGGTAGAATTATTTTGTAAAAAGGATTAGAAAGAAGTAAATCTATATTTTTTAAGGTTTTATTGAAATTTTATTTAAGTTTCCACATGTCCTCCATCATTGGCAATACAAAGGGTAATACGATTTTGCAGTTTACGGAAAACATTTGCCAACTGATTTACAGTAATGCCTGAAATCACATTAGTTATTTTAGCTATACTTAAAACTAGGTACATAACTTTATAACATTTTTTACAGATTATTTCTATCGCAAATACAAATAAAGTTATACATTTTTTAAAGTACACACGAACTTTATGGACACCCTGTATATATATATATATATATATATATATATATATATATATATATATATATATATATATATATATATAATTTAAACTTTATTTCAATCCTTCATGAGCTTCCGCTTTTTAACTATGATGAATTAATTTTCGTTCATGATCGATGTCATCACGATTCTTCTGTTAAGCTTGGAGATTAATTATTTTATTCATTCAAAGTAGAGGTCAATAGTGTTATAAAAACACCGGAGAATTCCAGTAAGATATCTTTAAGCATTTCTAAGATACAACAGTTCCAATCTTAATCTAGCAATTGAACAATTGTGCTGTTACACACGGTTCACCAGCGTGTTCAACTCTCTTCACATAGGTTCGATTAAATTAAGGTCATGGCTTTTGGCAGGCCTGTTTTGTAATACTGTAATGTATTCATCAATGATGAACTATTTTGTTACACGCGATGTGATCCTAACATGATGGAATATTTCCCTTTCGGCTGTATTTGGTTATAGGTGAAACGTTAGGATATTTTTCGCTATCAATGTTCCATCGATTTTTCTCAATTTACGCATGCCATTGTTTTGTTAGAGTCATAAAATATTAATAACTCTATCACTGAATTTTATTGACTTTCTTGTATAATTTGGATAGAATTAAGTTCTATTTTGCCTATTAAGTCAATTTTTTGCCTAATTCTCAGTTCCATCTGTCTATATTTCTGAGATGAGGTATTATGTACACTATTTACATTATTCGGGCTATTGTCCTCATCTTTGTCGCCATATATATTACAATGTTTCTGTCCTTCAGTTTCTGCCTATATTTCTGAGATGAGGTATTATGTACACTATTTACATTATTCGGACTATTGTCCTCATCTTTGTCGCCATATATATTACAACGTTTCTGCCCTTCAGTTTCTGCCTATATTTCTGAGATGAGGTATTATGTACACTATTTACATTATTCGGACTATTGTCCTCATCTTTGTCGCCATATTTATTACAACGTTTCGGCCTTTCAGTATCTGTCTATATTTCTGAGATGAGGTATTATGTACACTATTTACATTATTCGGGCTATTGTCCTCATCTTTGTCGCCATATATATTACAATGTTTCTGTCCTTCAGTTTCTGCCTATATTTCTGAGATAAGGTATTATGTACATTATTTACATTATTCGGACTATTGACCTCATCTTTGTCGCCATATTTATTACAACGTTTCTGCCTTTCAGTATCTGTCTATATTTCTGAGATGAGGTATTATGTACACTATTTACATTATTCAGACTATTGTCCTCATCTTTGTCGCCATATTGATTACAACGTTTCTGCCTTTCAGTATCTGTCTATATTTCTGAGATGAGGTATTATGTACACTATTTCCATTATTCGGACTATTGTCCTCATCTTTGTCGCCATATTTATTACAACGTTTCTGCCTTTCAGTATCTGTCTATATTTCTGAGATGAGGTATTATGTACACTATTTACATGATTTAGATGCTGATGACTTTACCATAATTTTTAATATCTTTTGTCTAATTTCGGATGTCTACCAGTCATTTCGATTATTTTCGACCTCTCACATTTCACATTGATTTATTTTTGCCGACCTTTCGATTATTTTCGACCTCTCGCATTTCACATTGATTCATTTTTGCCGACATTTCGATTATTTTCGGCCCCTTCTCCAAACTCCTCTTTCCCATTTTGAATCTGAAATCAACTTCACTTTTAAAAAGACAAGTTGATGGCTCATGGCTTTCTATAATACGCGTTCAATCATTGAATATGTAAATAGATTACACACGTACCTTAATCTGGGATTATTTTAATCCTTAAGGGTGTCAAGTGGGTCGTACATTTTTCATGACTTATTTTCTGTCATGTTGCATTCATGTCTGTAACATTTTCTGTGATCACTTGAACCCGATATTCTGCATTAAAGTCACGAATGACGACAGACGAATGACGACTCAGAAAAGTTCATTGTCAAATAATTACGCCTTTATAGTAAAAATTAAGTGACACTATTTACATTAATAATTATTATAATACCTCATCTCAGAAATATAGAGAAAATTAAGTGAATTGATTCTTTAACTTTGTAACTATTTTCTTTTGATTACCACTATACATTAGTTTCAGTGTGGTCAATGTTAGCAAGCTAGTCCCTCAGTTAATAAAAATGAGGAAATAAAACCTCACTGGGTGCCACATAGTTTTGGCTTTACTTACTAAAATATAATTTTTAGCTTATTTGAAAACCTCTGGATTAAAAAAATGATTAGAAGCGGAAATGAACTGTTTTTGAAGACATTTTTATGGCTTCTTCTGTATTTGAACTAAATATATTTTAATGTGTACTATATTAAATACGAAAGGAATTTAGAGTTGAAATTTGATCATCTTGCAGTTAGCGAAGCAACCAGTACTGAATTAATCTTTATTAATGGCAAACTCCCACATTGATACAAATTCTTTCATTCCCTGAAAGAATCTGCAATTCTGGTTATGAAGGATTTTGAAAATGATGACTTGCTTTCTAATTTAAAGTTTTCTTCGCAAAGAAAGATTTTTTTTTATCTCTATAGTAAATGCTGAAAGTATTAAATCCAGGAAATGACGATCGTCCGTCAAATTTGCACTCAGAGATTTAATCTTTTAAATTTATTGCTATTCCGTAAGTCTTTCAGTTGACAACACTTACTGTTGATCACGTAGCTGCAATCTTATTTCTTTTCACTTTTCTTGACATTCGTTGTTCTAAGAGCTTGAAAGAAGCGATTCCGATGCGGGTGGAGGTATTTTGGTTTAGATGTTAAAAAATATTATCTTCAGAATTGGTAACTTTTTCAGATTAAACTTTCGCTGCACTCACTCAATTCTAGGCAGGTTTGACGACCTTTCCGTCTAGAAGTATCTCCACCTGTCGTTGTATTCTGTTAGAAAGCTTGCTGGTTTGCCACGTAGATGAAAACATCTGGGTTTCCCAAGCGTTCAACCAACTGAGTATTTATCCCGCTCCACGTTGCTTAACTTCGTTTATATTCATTTATGCGCAAATATCATTTGGGAAGATATGAATTCACCTTTTCTCCCCATGCTATGGGTTAATTAGAAATATTTTTATCACTAAAACATTATTATGCCGAATAAATATCTTGCAATCTAAAAATATTATCTAGCTTTAAATAACATTCAAAGATATGATAAGTCGTAGTAAACTAATCAGTCAAGTAAGTTTCGTGTTGTTTTCTAGCGTGACAAAATGGGGTCCAAATATATTTTGAGGATAACTGTTTTGTTTTTGTTTTTTTTGCTTTAAATAACCTGCAATGTGTTGATAAGCCGTAGAAAATAGAAGCCGTAGAAAAAAATTTCGATAAAAGTGACTCACCTAATTTTTTTGTTTTACTTAAAAAGTTTTCGCCTATTGTTTTGGGGGTCAAACTAATTTTTAATCTTATAAAGACCCTTTTCCCGACCACCTAGTAAAAGAGTTTACTCAGCCTAAAGTATTCAATTGATAATTATAATTTTGGATATAAATGAGATTTAGGGGAAAACTCTCTGCAAAAAAAGTGACTCACTTATTTCCTTCAACTAGTAATGAATAAAACATAACCGAACAGCTTTAAATAAAGAATAATAGAGGTATAATTTATATATAATAGGTAATATAGTTCGAAATATTTAATAATATATGGGTCCTCCTTTATTTTGAATAACCTTTTCAACCCTTTTTCGCATTGACTTGATTAGATTCTGGCAAATATCATCTCCAAGCATTGAATTCCATTCGGATATGAAATTCACAATCAAATCCTCTTTCTTGCTCAACTGATTTCTCGAGAGCCTGTACTTTATAATGCCCCATAAGTTTTCTATGGGGTTGAGGTCAGGAGATTGGGGCGGCCATGTCATAACACTCACCTGCTTCTCATCAAAGTATTTCTTCATCAATTTTTATTTGTGGCTGGAAGCATTATCCTGCATAAAAATGAGCTTGGTGGGATCGATTTGCACCCTTTCAGTAGAAGGGAGCAGACAAGACTCTAAAATTCTCTTGTACTGCTCGCTCCTGAGGGTCTTTTCAATGGGTTTTAAGAAACCAGTTCCATGAAAAGAAAAGCATCCCCAGAACATTATACTGAAGGGATGCTTGACAGTACTTACTGCTAAATTCAAAGAGCTTTCAAAGCTTCTTCTTCGGATTTTAGATCGCTTATCCTTTGAATTTAGCTCAACTTTCGTTTCATCGGAGAAGAGAACATTTAGTAAAAAAAAATCAGGTGAATCACTTTTATCGAACAGCAGTGTATATCAATCGGTCAATCATGTGTCGATTTTGTTTCAATTTTCTATAAGACTTCATCATTGCTCACATGTTCATTCCATGGTATTCTCATCTTTTAATTTGCTTCAACTATTTAAACACGGTGAACACTTCTGTATTTTCAGACGTAACCTTTTTGTTATAATTCTCTTGCCAGAAACGACCAGTTCGCCATTTTCTAAGCGGCTGGATCTTCTGATAAATACATCAACTACGAAACTATGTCATTGATCCTTACGAAGAATAGATAATCATTTCCAGACAAAAAAAGAGAAAAGATGAATAAAGATATAAAGACATTATTGGGCCGAGGGAAAAACTTCCATGAATGGCGTCTTTTATCAAAACCAGACACGTTAAAATTATTAGGCCGAATCACTGAAAATTTATGTCGGCCATTTTTTAGCGTAATTCGCTCGCTTTGGGCGTTAGATAATGAGACGGTGAGGATAAATGAGAAATAAGACACAATTAAGGGTGACAGAAAAATGTTTTCTTATTTTGTTTTTTATGTTTCAAAGAAGGTGATATAGAGATATGGACAGAAGGTGATAGATAGATAGATAGATAGATAGATAGATAGATAGATAGATAGATAGATAGATAGTATTTCGTCATGAAGAGCCACATTTGAAATAAGAGAAAATTGAAAGAAAGAAAGAAATAATATTATTGCCAGAAAAGAAACAATGAAACAAAAGGCATCTGATCGATAGAAAGAATAAAAATTAAAACAAAAGGAAAATTTGATTTTTTAGAGTTTTTTAGACAATTAATGTTTGCATTATGAATCATAGAATTGTTAGAAATTGATAAAAGAGTCACTAAAGGCCTATCTCTCACTCTATCTCCCCATCTCTTCCTCTCTCTCTCTCTCTCTCTCTCTCTCTCTCTCTCTCTCTCTTTCTGGCAACTGGTCTAGGAGAATGGCAACTCTGAATTCAAAATTATATATATATATATATATATATATATATATATATATACTTACTTAGCACTGTCACACACCTTTTCCCATCTGTGCACAAGCTTCCGTATTCCCTCAGCGTAAAAATCATTGGACTGATGTCTCAGCCAGTCGCTCACAACACTTCATCTTCACTTTTAAACTTCGTGCCTCTCGTGAACGCTTTCAAGGGACCAAACAGGTGAAAGTCTGAAGGGGCAAGGTCTGGGGTGTATGGGGGATGAGGGAGCAGTTCCCAGCCCAGCTCGTTGATGGTCTGCACCGTTTGGGCTGCTGTGTGAGGCCTTGCGTTGTCATGATGCAAGATGACTCCTTCTGACTGATGACCCCTGCGTTTGTCCCAACAGATAAGCTCAAATTCCTTGCAATGACATCCACTGTCACCCTTCTGTCAGACTGAATGAGGTCATTGACTGATTCGATCTCCTCAGGAGACCTCACTTCTGTAGGCCTCCCAGGCCTGTCTTCCTCCTCAACACTGTTCCGTCCTTCTTTAAACAATTTAGCCCACTTGTAGACATTTTTTGGCTGAAACATGTGGCACCATACACAGTTGACTTTCTCCTATGAATTTCAACTGGTTTACACCCTTCAGCAACCAAAAACTTGATAACTGACCACTGTTCAATCCTGGAGCATACTTCTTGGTCGGCCATCTTTGTTAATCGCCAAAACTCTCGGAGTTTGTTTTTTTTTAATCTGCAAAAGAAATTAAATCCATGTGAAAAGAATTAAACAAAAAAATATAAAAAAGAGTAAGCTTCTATCTGTATTAGAAGTCCTTATACCGAAATATTCACCTTACTTATTGAATGACCCTCGTATTACTGTTACATCAAGTAACGGGATTTTATTGTCATTGTTAAGTTCGTATGTGAACTTAAGTACAGAGTTCTTTTAATATTTTTTGTAGTTCATGTATTTCATCTATGTCTTTGACTTAAATGAGAATATCATTTTTCATGTACGTTATTTTCTAGGTTAATCACATAGAAACTGCTAAATGTTGGTACTAGAATGGACCCCATAGAAGCACCATCGCATTGTACGAATATGTTATTTTTATGATCATAGAAAGGAAATTCTGTGGTGCACATCAAGAATAGTTTTCTTAAAATATTAGAACAATTATTTCTTTGAACTTATTGGTGCGATTACGTAGCTCTTTAGCCGCAGTTTTAATTGTTTTGATAGAAGTTTGAGCGTGTTTTTCCCTCGGTCATGCCTATAGCACCCGGATTTCTGGTTTTGTATTTAATTGGGTCCAATGTTGAGTAATTCTTTTTGATGGTCTGTATACACATCCACAGATATTTCAACCCACTGAAGACGGTCTCAGATGAGATTGAAAGTACTTGGGAAAATAAGAATTATTTGAAAGAAAATTTTGGAATCTTTCTTAATCAATTTTCTACAGCCAAAAAGAAAATAAGTCGTGAACGTGAGAGGATCAAAAATAAAATAAATAGACGCCATACGTCTATATTATTTAACAAAACATGCCTGAATATATATATATATATATATATATATATATATATATATATATATATATATATATATATAAAAGTGGACATGGAAGTCAGCACTTAGAGGCGACAGTCTGTTTCATGCTAGTGCAATCGCCTGACGATTGCACTAGCATGAAACAGACTGTCACCTCTAAGTGCTGAATTCCATGTCCACTTTTATATTTACATACGCTCTATCTCTGATATTGAGCACTTTATCCAATAAATATAGCACACTTTAAGACTATATTTCTTCATATATATATATATATATATATATATATATATATATATATATATATATATATATATATATATATATATAATTCGTCCCCCACTCTCATACATACACTCTCACTAAATTTTATTTTTTATTCCCGGTGTTATTTTTTCTGATTTCTTTTTGAATATGTATGTCTGATGAATTGGATCGTAATTACGATTGCAATGTAATAAATTATGACCATGGAATATTAGTGTTTAAGTCTTATATTCTTACTCTGTCCTGGACATTGAGTTCTACCTGGATTCTATCCTCTTGGAAATTATATATATATATATATATATATATATATATATATATATATATATATATATATATATATATATGTATGTGTGTGTGTGTGTGTGTGTGTGTTTTGTGTGTATGTATGTATGTATATATATATTTATATATTTAAGATATATATATATATATGTGTGTGTATATTGACCACTAATATTATCTATCTATCTATCTATATATCTATCTATCTATCTATCTATCTATATATCTATATATATATATATATATATATATATATATATATATATAGTTATATATCTATATGTCTAATTGGTTTAAGTTTCTTCTGACATTGTTTCTTCAGGACTTCTTCGGAGCATGAGGTCATAAAAGACGAAACTAGTCACAAGAAACCGTTTTCCACTTTGCCATACATTTTCCTAATATTCTTCTTTATATAAAAATATGTATCGTTATCTCATATATATATATATATATATATATATATATATATATATATATATATATATATATATATATATATATATCCGTATCTTTAAGACTAATACCTTCCACCCACGTCTCTTTGCCTTTCTGACTGAAACATTGAAATTGTTAAATTTTGTATTAGTTTTTCGATGTTTTTTTGTAGCTGTCACAGTAAAAATTTTAATTCCGACACGATTTCAGTGTCGAATAGCACTGACGAATTTTTCGTCGGTTGAAATAAGCCTATACCCCATATGAGGTAATTTTAGATTTTATTTATTTAATTATTTATTTATATATTTATTTTTAAGCTTTTCACCCCAAGCAAGGCGGGAAGCCACTAGTACGCAGAGTTGGAGCGAGAGCAAATAGGAGTGATAGATGAAAGGATGAAGAGAAGGATAGGGGACAGATCAGATCATCTGGGGACGTCGATTGACATTAGATTTGAATAGTTGAAGATTATAGCTATCAGGAAAACAAGGAATGGGGAGGGAATTCCACATGCGAGAAGTGCAAAACATGAAGCTATTGGAGTAGAAGAGACGGTTACATTTAACAGTTTCGACGGTGAAAGGGTGTGAGCGAGATGCCAACCGAGTGGAACGCATAAATTCATGACGTCTGGGAACCAGCGAAAGCTGCTCATCGGAGCAGTTAGCGTGAAAGTATTTGTAAAAAAAGACAGAGGGAGGCGACGGCAGACGAGATGCCTGATCAGTGGATTTTATCAAGGACCTTGAGACAAACAAAAGGGGATCGAGACCATATATGGTAGCAATACTCCATGCAAGGGCGAATGATTGATTTGTGTACTAATTATTTGCTCTGTGATAATAAATACATTAAGCACTTTTAATGGATCAGTTTTAATATTTTATATTATTAGGATCCACTTGGATTATATTCCAACGGATTTATTACCTATATATATATATATATATATATATATATATATATATATATATATATATATACAGATCGATAACATTCAATTCAAAAGAGGACTCAATACAAAAATTGAGCAATATTCTTCTTTTTTTTTAGGATTGCGTTTTTTCCCTTGCTTTGAACTTTGAATGGCGCAGACCATTCCGATTTGTTGATCTGAATAAAAACATACCAAACCCTGATTCCATCTCCTCCCTTTTCTGTCTTACTCATTTTCTTTTCTTTCTTTTCTCGAGAAAAGAGGTTGTATGTTTTTTTTAAATCTCAATAAATTGTCTACTAACCAGTTATTTACTAACGCCTGATGAGATGTGTTAGTACACATCGAAACATGATTGCATTTGTGTAGTGTTTTTACATGTTTTTGCTGGAATATACTAAAATAAAGTACAAACACACACACACACACACGCACACACACACACGCACACATATATATATATATATGAAAAAAAATAGTTTTAAGGCGTGCTATATTTTTAGGGGTAACGTGCTCAATATCATAGACAGAGCGTATGTAAATATAAATATAAAAGTGAACATTAAAGTCAACACTCAGAGGCGACAGGCTGTTTCATGCTAGACGCAGTTCGCGGCCTGACGATTGCGTCTAGCATGAAAGCCTGTCGCATCTCACTGTTGATTTCAATGTTCACTTTCACATATATATATATATATATATATATATATATATATATATATATATATATATATATATATATATATATATGATTGTACAAAAAATTATCCGGCTATTACATTATTTTTCTGTATTTTTCGCATTAATCATTGCAAATTTCATTTGTGCAATTTGTCTACTGAAATGACATTAACAAAACAGTTTAATATATGAATTGATGACAAATTAGGGAGAATTAATTATTTTCTTCCTATAATTAAAAGTATTTTCTGGTAATGACTTTTACCTCAGTATACAACTCCCATTTCTCATATTTACTTGAAGGTCCTTTGGGACCGATTATCGCAAATAGATGTTGTCACGAGCCTTTTGCATCTCATCTGTAAGATCCTTGCGAACATGGTCCAATGCAGAATCGCTACACGCTTTTAAGATTCAATGATATCCGTTTATGAACCTTCATTTTCCGTTTATGCCACAAATGTCTCAATGAAATTTGTGTTCCCGCGCTGGAGACGCCCGTTCCATTTTTTATATCTGCCGAGATAGCTCGGATATTCATGTGTCTATCACGCCAACCATCACGGTCCGGCATCAGTGTTTGAAGGGAGGCATTTTGTGTCATAATATAGCTGATCAGTGTAAGTGGTTACTGGACAACCAACTCGTCTTCTTCTATGGCTAGGGGTCCAGAATTGTAGATCACCCGCGAGTTCTGGCTTTGCTTGCCAGTCAGTGTCGTGCAAAAAGATTGTAGAAATATCAAGTATGAGTCCATGACGTTGTGATTTTGAAGGATATTGTCTTTAGTTAATGTTAAGGATAGCTCTCAGCATCCAATTGTAAGTTCCGACGAGTTTAAGTATATTTCCAGTAGGACTTTCGAAATGGTTTTAAAAGATTATCGTCGTTGTCATCCGTCCGTCTCGAGAGACGATGGAGTAGCGCAGTGCGCCATGAGCCGGGGCGGAATATATAGAGAACTAGGGCTGCTTAGACGCCTCGTCCTTGCTAGCAGAGTACAAAGGAGAGGATAAACAAATACAGTTTGGTACCAACGCGGCTGCAGGAGTAGCCCGAATGTAGCACATCCATCCGCCTTCGGTTTCACTTCAGAGTTGTCCTAGACCAGTTGCCAACCAATGCTATAGAACCCAGTCTGTCCTGCCATTTACACATAGCTGGAGGGAGAAGACGAGCATTCACACGTTTCCCAAGGTAATTTGCACGTAAGTGAATGTAATGGATTCAACTGGAACTCGAACTCTGCTCTCCGATTCCTCATTCCAAGCCGCTATCCATTACCCCATCATCCTTCCTTCTCGTTTGTCTTTTGCTGCGAAGGATCACCAAAATTCACAATCTGATGCTTCTTCGTCACTTCTTGTTAAAAAGATTATATTTATGGATAAAGAATATACACAATATGCATATTACATTACCCTAAATATGACCTTTTGAAACTATATTCGAAATATATTTAAGGTTGTTATTGTATTGGAAATATGTCTCAGCTGGATAGGAGAGGTTAAAATATTTCCTGTATGCATGGAGAAATATTTTATCTATACTATTTTCTATATCAGCGTTCTGGATGCGCATGCCACTGGTCAGCATGAGCACATGAACACAAAAGCGAGCGAATATAATCACTTGTTGCACTCCATATCATTATGCAAGATTTTGTGTCTGTGTGTCGGGCTTGGAGGAGAAAGAAATAACATCCATGAATGCTGAATATATTCACTGATATATATATATATATATATATATATATATATATATATATATATATATATATATATATATATATTATGTCATTCACAGACAGTACTGTTTCGCTGTATCACAGCTCCTCAGTGCGACTAGACATCCGAATGCCTCAAGCCAGGATTGAAACACAACTGATTAGGTGTCAGCCAGAGCTATCTTCACTCGGTAAAGTTACACAACTAAATCTAGCGTATTGTTTTTACAAATGTAAACAAATGCCAATCAGCCAAAGTGCTCCATTCATTTTACTGAAGATATATATATATATATGATTGTGCTAAAAATTATCCGGCTATTACATTATTTTTCTGTATTTTTCGCATTAATCATTGCAAATTTCATTTGTGCAATTTGGCTACTGAAATGGCGTTAATAAAACAGTTTAATATATGAACTGATGACAAATTAGAGAGAATTAATTATTTTCATCCTATAATTAAAAGTACTTTCTGGTAATGACTTTTGCATCAGTATTCAATTCACATTGCTCATATTTACTTGAAGGTCCTTTGGGACCGATTATCGCAAATAGATGTCGTCACGAGCCTTTTGCATCTCATCTGTAAGATCTTGCGAACATAGTTCGCTTTTAAGATTTAATGATATCTGTTTATGAACATTAATTTTCCATTTATGCCACAAATGTTTCAGTGAAATTTGTGATCTCGCTATGAAGACGCCTGTTCTATTTTTTTATATCTGCCGAGTTAGCTCGGATATTCATGTGTCTATCACGCCAACCATCACGGTACGGCATCAGTGTTTGAAGGGAGGCATTTTGTGTCATAATATAGCTGATCAGTGTAAGCGGTTACTGGGCGACCAACTCGTCTTCCTCTATGGCTAGGGGTAGATTACTCGCGAGTTCTGGCTTTGCTTGCCAGTCAGTGTCGTGCAAAATGATTGTAGCAATATCAATATCTATGGCGTTGTGATTTTGTTGGATATTGTCTCCAGTTAATTCTACGTATAGCTCTCAGCATCAAATTGTAAGTTCCGCCGAGTTTAAGTATATTTCCAATAGAACTGTGGAAATGGTTTTAAAAGATTATCGTCGTCGGCATGCGTCCGTCTCAAGAGATGATGGAGTAGCGCGGTGCGCCACGAGACTGGGCGGAATATATAGAGAACTAGGGCTGCCCAGACGACTAGTTCCCCCTCTCGGCTTTGCTAGCAGAATCAAAAGAGGATAAACCAATACAGTTTGGTACCAACGCGGCTGCAGGAAATGCCGGAATGTAGCACAAAGTGCCGTCCATCCGCCATCGGGGCTCCACTCCGAGTTTGAATTCAGAGTTGTCCGTCTCCTAGACCAGTTGCTAACCAAGGCTATAGAACCCAGTGTGTCCTGTTATTTACCCTTAACTGGAGGGAGAAGAAGAGGATTCACACCTTTCCCAAGGGTATTAGCACGTAAATGAATGTACTGTATTCGACTGCAATTCGAATTCGGCTCTACGATTCCTCAATCCAAGCCGCTATACATTACTCCACGGCCCCTCCTTCTCGTTTGTCTTTTGCTACAAAGGATCACCCAGATTCACAATCTGATGCTTCTTCGTGACTTACTATATTTAGGGTTAAAGAATATACACAATACGCATATTCCATTACCCTAAATATAACCTTTTGAAACCATATTTGAAATATATTGAAGGTTGTTATTGTATTGGAAATATGTCTCAGCTGGATAGGTGAGGTTAACATATTTCTCGTATGTATGGAGTAATAGATTATCCGTACCATTTTGTATATCATGGTTCTGAATGTGCAGCTCGCTGTTCAGCATTAGACCCTGAATTCAAAAGTAAGCGAATATAGTCACTTGTTGCACTCCATATCATTATTCAAAATTTTGTGCCTGTGTGTCGGGGTTGTAGAAGAAAGAAATAACTTTCATAGATGCTGAAAAAGTTCTCTTCCCAGATCACTAGAAAACAGCATTTCATACTCTATGTGACGCTATCCTGGTAACACTGGATCTGCGCACGATTTAAATAGAAATCAAGCAAACGTACACTTTTCAACTAATACATTAAAACGATTCCCAGTCGAAATCTGTTGATAATACTCGGGTCACCTTTGCTCGTATGAAAGACGTGCAGTCTGTCATTGCTGTTTTGCAATGAACCAATTTCGATGTCAGGAATCTGGTCTTCCATTTCAGATCAAGATTGCCGGATCACGACCAACATATAGATTCACAATCTAATTCGTCTTCGAGACTTCTCCTTTGTCTTTTACTACAAAGGATCACCAAGATTCACAATCTGATTCCTCTTCGTGATTTCTCGTTTGTCTTTTGCTACAAATAATCACCCAGATTAACAATCTAATTCTTTTCGTGACATCGCGATTGTCTTTGGTTAGAAAGGGTCACCCAGATTCATAATCTGATTCTACTCCGCGACATCACGTATGTCTTTTGCTAAAAGGATCACCCAGATTCACAATCTGATACCTCTTCGTAACTACTTGTTTGTCATTTGCTACAAAGTATCACCCAGATTCACAATCTGATTCATCTTCGTGAATTCTCGTTTGTCTTTTGTTTGTAAAGATCACCCAGATTCACAATATGATTCCTCTTCGTGACTTCTCGATTGCCTTTTGCTACAAAGGCTCACCCAGATGCACAATCTGATACCACTTCGTGATTTCTCATTTATCTGTTGTTAAAAAAGGATCACCCATGTTCACAATCTGATTCATCTTCGTGAGATCACGTTCATCTATAGCTACAAAGGATCACCCAGATTCACAATCTGATTCCTCTTCGTGACTACTTGTTTGTCATTTGCTACAAAGTATCACCCAGATTCGCAATCTAATTCATCTTCGTGATTTCTCGCAAGTCTTTTGTTAGAAAGCATCACACAGATTCACAATTTGATTCATCTTCGTGATTTCTCGTTTGTCTTTTGTTAGAAAGGTTCACCCAGATTCACAATCTGATTCCTCTATGTGACTTCTCGTATGTCTTTTGCTACAAAGGGTCACCCAGATTCACAAACTAATTCCACTTCGGGATTTCTCGCAAGTCTTTTGTGAAAAAAGATCACCCAGATCTACAATTTGATTCATCATCGGGACTTCTCGATTGCCTTTTGCTACAAAGGCTCACCCAGATGCACAATCTGATACCACTTCGTGATTTCTCGTTTATCTGTTGTTAAAAAAAGGATCACCCATGTTCACAATCTGATTCATCTTCGTGAGATCACGTTCATCTATAGCTACAAAGGATCACCCAGATTCACAATCTGATTCCTCTTCGTGACTACTTGTTTGTCATTTTCTACAAAGGATCACCCAGATTCAGAATCTAATTCCTCTTCTTGATTTCTCGCAAGTTTTTTGTTAAAAATGTATCACCCAGATTCACAATCTGATTCCACTTCGAGATATCTCCTATGTCTTTTCCTACAAAAATCACCCTGATTCACAATCTGATTCCTCTTCGTGATTTCTCGTTTGTCTTTTGTTTGAATGGGTCACCCAGATTCACAATCTGATTCTGCTTCGCGATATCATATATGTCTTTTGCTACAAAGGTTCAACCATATTCACAATCTGATTATTCTTCGTGACTACGTGTTTGTCATATGCTACAAAGGATCAACCAGATTCACAACCTAATTCCTCTTCGAGATATCTTGCAAGACTTTTGTCAGAAAGGCTAACCCAAATTCACATTTTGATTCATCTTCGTGATTTCTCGTTTGCATTTGCTACAAAGGATCACCCAGATTCACAATCTGATTCCTCTTCATGATTTCTCGTTTGTCTGTTGATAAAAAATGATCACCTAGATTCGCAATCTGATTCCTCTTCGTGATTTCTCGTTTGTTATTGGTCACAAAGGATCACCCAGATTGACAATCTGATTCCTTTTTGTGACTTCTCGTTTGTCTTTAGCTGCAAATGATCACCCAGATTCACAATCTGATTCCACTTCGAGACTTCTCGTTTGATTTTTGTTACAATGGATCACCCAGATTCCCAATCTGATTCCTCTTCGTAATTTTTCGTTTGTCTTTTGTTGGAAAGGGTCACCCAGATTCACAATCTAATTCGTCTTCGTGATTTCTTGTTTGTCTTTTGTTTGAAAGTGTCACCCAGATTCCCAATCTGATTCTGCTTCGCGATAACATGTATGTCTTTTGCAACAAAAGGATCAACCATATTCGCAACCTAATTCCTCTTTGTCTTTTGCTACAAAGGATCAACTCGATTCACAATCTGATTCCTCTTCGTGGTTTCTAGTTTGTCTTTTTCTACAAAGGATCACCATGATTCACAATCATCTTCCTCTTCGTGACTTCTCGTTTGTCTTTTGATACAATGTATCACCCAAATTCACAATCTGATTCCTCTTCGTGACTTCGTGTTTGCCTTTGCTATAAAGGAGTACCCAGATTCAAAATCTAATTCGTCTCCGTGAAATCGCGTTTGTCTTTTGCTACAATGGATCACCCAGATTCACAATATGATTCCTCTTTGTGACTTCTCATTTGTCTCTGTCGACAAAGGATCACCCAGATTCACAATCTAATTCCTCTTTGTGACTTCTCGTTTGTCTTTTGCTACACAGGATCACCCAGTTTAATTATCTAAATCCTCTTTGAGACTTATCATTTGTCTTTTGCTACAAAGATCACCTAGATTAACAATCTGCGTTCCTCTTTTTGACTTCTCCTTTGTCTTTTGTCATAAAGGATGAACTAGTTTCATAAACTGACTCCTCTTCGTGATTTCTTTTTGGCCTTTTTCTACAAAGGATCACCAGATTCAAAATCTGATTCCTCTTCGTGTCTTCTCGTATATCTTTTGCTACAAAGTGTCACCCAAATTCACAATCTGATTCCTCTTCGTGACTTCTTGTTTGCCTTTGCTATAAAAGATCAACAAGATTCACAATCTAATTCGTCTCCGTGAAATCGCGTTTGTCTTTTGCTACAATGGATCATCCAGGGACATAATCTAATTCCTCTTCGTGACTTCTTGTTTGTCTTTTGTTAGAAAGGATCACCCAGATTTACAATCTGAATCTTCTTCGCGACTACTCGTTTATCTTTTGCTGCATAGGATCACCCAGATTCACAATCTGATTCATCTTCGATATTACTCGTGTTTCTTTTGCTACAAGGATCACTAATATTCACAATCTGATTCATCTTCGTGAATTCTCGTTTGTCTTTTGTTTGTAAAGATCACTCAGATTCACAATATGATTCCTCTTCGTGACTTCTCGTTTGCCTTTTGCTACAAAGGATCACCCAGATTCACAATCTGTTCCTCTTTTGACTTCTCGTTTGTCTTTTCCTACAAAGGATCACCCATGTTCACAATCTGATTCCTCTTTGTGACTTCTCTTTTGTCTTTTGCTACAAAGGGTTACCCAGCTTCACAATCTGATTCCACTTCATTGATTCTCGTATAACTTTTGCTACAAAACTGACTACAGTTTTCCAACCTGTACTATACTCGTCACAAATTTGACGATCCGAACTGAGTAGCAGTTCTTTGAAGCCAGTCAGTGGGAATTCTGATTGTGATGGATTGTTTTTGTTTCAGTTTAATATAAGACCGAAAAACGAAAAAAAAAAGATTACGGTTGCGCACTCAGCCGCTATCTGATTTCTTAATGAGGCAGGTTACCATGGTTACTTGGCCAGCCTGTTGACATTAGTCCTCTCCTTTTCCCTCAGCCCTTTGTTACAGCCGATAAACAATGTTGTGACTACAACTGAGCTTCCTAAAATAAAGCGAGTAAAGGAAGTCTTAATAGAAATTGTCTGACTTTCATTCAGTCTTTGATGCAGCGTTGGGAGCCTTAGGAATTGCCGACTAATTTCAAGAAGCCAGAGACAGCTCGGTAGTTATATTAAATTAGTACGACTTGTGTCTGTAAATCCGAATCATCAGCCAAATATTCTTACACTCTAAAGTATTTTTTGGTTTCAAATAACCTACGAAATATTGATAAACCTTAAAAAACACTCAATCACTCAATATCCCCTCTCTCTCTCTCTCTCTCTCTATATATATATATATATATATATATATATATATATATATATATATATATATATATATATATGTGTGTGTGTGTGTGTGTGTGTGTGTGTGTGTGTGTGTTTCTTTTTCTTAAGTTATAAAGATATTCGGAATTTTTCGAAGTTGAAGCTTGCATCTCTTTTAGAATTAATAATTAAAAACCTGAGACAAATTTATTTTCCTTAAATTTAAAAAAAAAAAAGATACATTTTTGTGTGCCTCGTCGGCATCAAGAAATAAGCTGAATATTTCTACTGACCATGAAAGGAAACTGTTAAATACTTGTCGGTATAAACAACAAAATAAATGGCGCACGAAATCAAACAGATGAAAAAAAGACATGGCGTCTTTGAGGTACTGAGATATTTAGAGCGTGGTAAATTTACATCCAAATTTTTACTTGTCTTTACTGTCAAGTCAACAGGCCCATATATCATATATTATGCATGACATTCAAATCTTGTGTGTCCCTTTATGTTGTTATAAAATCACTACAAAAATAGCCATTTTGTTTCAACACTTCTGGTTTCTTATCAAGTAATACCAGAAGTGTTGAAACAAAATGGCTATTAGTTATTTTATAACATATTTGTTATAATTTTGGAATAAATAATCATATATATATATATATATATATATATAAACCGCCCATGAGCGTGTTACTCTGCTTGCATAGGCAAAAATAAAAGCGTTTTTATATTTTTAGCCTAAAAGAATCTACAAATGCATCTGGAAAGCATCAATATCAATACGACCCTGAAACATACGCGAAAGTAAAAATATAAACATTACGACAATTTATCCATCGCACATTTGATCAATAGGCTATGAACCTATTGATAAACTTACGTAGTTCCAGGGACAGATCTCGTTATTTTAATCGAATCTTACATTTAATAAATATATGCTATACTTACTTCCTCCTGTCAGGATTGACAGCTGGAGTAGCAGCATTTTAATGTCTTTTAGAATAAGACACTTACGAGAGAATAATTTGTCCAAGTAATCACTTAACGTACTCTCTTCGTCAAAGAATTTATGATGAAATTCTGTAATGATTTTATATTGTTTCACACGGATTAATTTCATCGTTTTTTTTTTTTTATCCCAACATGACGACCTTATAATCTGGAATATCGTAACTTGGTCAGAAGTATCACAGACACACATTCGTGGCCTGGTCAGTCCTTGAACCTGACTACCTTGACACATTTCAGAAAGCAACAAAATTTTCTTCATAATTGTTAGATGATGCCCCAACAGACACTTAAAGGGATGCTTTTACAATTTTCAATTAATTGTCTGCTCATTTTTTTAGTTGATATCAGTACTTAATCTATTGATTGGAGAATGTAAACGTAACATATATGCAGATTTTTTTAATCTTCTTCCGAAAAGGACCTCCAAACTGTGGTTGACTGGTGAAGGAAATGGCTTGCAAATTTTAATGCCTTCAAAACGAAACTACTCTCAATTACCCACCATAGAGAAACCTCCCTGTCTTCTATCAGCATAACTGATGCTCAACTTCTCCTCGCCTTCTTGGCCTAACGTATTCCATTGACCTGAGGCGGAACAACTACATTGAATCAACAGCTACATCTACTGCAAGAAAAGTTAGTTATCTGTGTCGCACCAGAAGTTTTTTCTCGTCTAAGTCCATCCTTCAAATCTACAAATCTACCATTCGCCAGTGCATTGAATATTGTTGCCATATATGGTCTGGTGTCCCCGCTGTTCATCTCGAGGCTCTAGACAAAATCCAAAGACGGATATGCAATGTGATAGGTCCTGATCTGCCATTTCGACTGCAATCACTTTCTATCTGACGTAATGTGGCTTCCCTCTGTCTTTTCTACAAATATTTTCATGGCATCTACAAGCTATTTTCACTGGTGACCCGACTGTATGAATTCAAGCATACTACTAGATTGGCATCTCGGTCTCACCATTTTACTGTCAAAACAGTTAAATGTAACCGCCTCTACTACTCCAAAAGCTTCTTATCTCGCACTTCCCGACAGTGAAACTCCCTTCCTCTTACTAACCATAATCTTCAAAAATTTTAATGTAATGACAATCCACATCTTCCAATGCCTTGATGTTTATCCCTGTCCTTCTCTTTATCCTTTCGTCAAACACTCCTCTTTCCTCCCACTTTCACTCTCTGTAACCCGCTGCGTGCTAGTGGCACTCATGCCTTGCTTGGGGTGAAATGCTTTAAAAAATTACAAAAAAACATAAAGTTAACGTAATACTGATTTCGCTCCTCGGAGAGTTGCCTGTGAATATGAGGCTGCTATGGTATCAGCTTTATGCTTCGTGGAACATAAGACCTCTGGTGTGGTTTCGGTCATCGAATTGTTCCAAATGGTGTGTCCAGTTACCACAGTAAATCATCTCTATAAATTCCCTTATTAATTTAGATATGTTTTAGATTACTCAGCAATTTGACCACTACCTTTCTTTAAAAGCAAATTTAAAAAAAATTTCGAATCAAGTGTCATGAGTGATACACGTTTTGGAGATAGTGTCTCTTTCGATTTATTACTGACACGGCGGTAGATACTCCCGCAGTAGGCTGCCGTTTCTTTTTTTAGTAGACGGATTGCCAACCAAGGCTATTAGACCCAGTATATCCTGCTATTTAACACAGAGCTGGAAGAGAAGAGATAAATTCACCTCGTATGTGAATGTAAGGAACCTGACTGGAATTCGAAATCGGCTCTCCGACTTCTCATTCCGGACCGTTACGTCACGCTACACATCCATTTCCTGTTTAACTCTTAGTAATTTACCGGAATCGGCACAAGAAACCACAGGCACAAGGAACGCACTTTTTACATTCGTATCCTCTTGATTCTACTCCCAAACAAAAATATCTCCGGTATGTGAATTCATTTTTTTTTTTTTTAATCATTGGTCACATTTAATATTTAATTACTATTTAAACAACTATTTGTGCAGCTATTTGGTATTCATTTAAAAATTCAATGTTTTCTTTCTCCTGGATGCTAATCAAGTGCTCATTCTGCCTAACTATTTAACCCATAGTTGGGAGCCTGGATAGGAGTTGGATTCATACCTTTTCTAAAGGTATTTTCATGAAAGCAAATAAATTGATAGGTAATCGAACATAGGACGCCGATTTCCGCTTCCGGAAAGCTACCGTGAAAATAGCGCATATCCACAGGAAATATGATAGGTCCGTAAACTTAAAACTTCCGTCCGCAAAATCATTCATCAATTTAGGAAACTCAATTGACCATTTGTTGCTTGAATGGCAAATGAGTTCTAGTTTATGTCAAATTAAAATTAACCTTTCACAACAGGTTGTTTCAAGTGCTTATACGGGTGCGTTGGCGTCACCGATGACAATGTAGTTAGCTTAGGGGAGGGAGAAAAAAGCAAACGCTCACCCGATAACGGAAAGCGGTACTTGTCGGGTTGTTGGTTAACTGTTAAGAGCAATGACGAACACAAAGCTATTATGAAGAGTCTTGAAAAGCCAGCACGGCCTACAGTCCCCACTGTCCTTAGCAACTAATAACCTATACTCACAGGCGCACGCAAAAACACCCGCACGCAAGAGGAAACACACATACATTCATGGAAGGAAATACGCACACAACACTACACGCACTAACAAGTATAGTTTTACAACTTTATATATTGCACAACGGAAAACATTAATGAAGGATGCGCTATATATAAACTAATAAGCTACATACACAGGCCTATGCACGCATATATAAGTACGCATTGACATATACAAACGCACGCGAATAAACACACACGCGCATTTAAGCACACAGAGAATCGTACTCAGACAAGATATGGAAAGACAGAAAGAAAGAAAGAAAGAAAGAAACAAACAAACAAACAAACTTTTGAGATAAAGTAAAGAAAGATAAGGAAAGTTTAAAGATTAAGAAAGAAGGAAAAAGGCAGCAGAAAGAAAGAAAGAAAGAAAGAAAGAAAGAAAGAAAGAAAGAAAGAAAGAATGAATGAATGAAGAAAAAAGGAAGAAAGAAACTAAAGAAAACTGATATCACAAAAAGATTCGGAAAGAAAGAAAGAATGAAAGAAAGAAGAAAAAGAAAGAGAAAAAATGAAAAAAGGAAAGAAAAGAAATGAAAATCACCAAACATTCGATTTGTAAAGAAAGAAAAAGATAGAAATTCTGAAATTAAAGAAAAAGCAAAAAAGGAAAAATGTGTAATGAAGGAATCAGGCAAAATAGAATAATTAAGGAAGGAAAGAAAAATGAAAAGGGATGAAACCAAAGAAAGACAGAAAAACAGAAAGACAGAAAGAAAGTAAGAAAAAGCAAGAAGGAAAAGAAAGAAGAAAAAGAAAGAAGAAATACCAAGAAGGAAAAGAAAGAAGGAAAAGAAGAAGAAGAAAGGAAGAAAAGAAAAGAGGATGAAAAAGAAAGAAGGAAAACAAAGAAAACGAAAGAAAAAAGAAAGAATAAAAAAGAAGGAAAATAAAGGAGGAAAATAAAGAAAAATAAAGAAAGAAATCAAAGAAAAAAAAACAGAAAAAGAAATAAAATAAGAAAAAGAAAGAAGAAATAAAAAGAAGAAAAGAAAGAAGAAATGGAAATAATGAAAAAAAAAGAAAGAAGAAATAAAAAGAAGGAAAAGAAAGAAAAAGAAAGAAGAAAAAGAAAATGGAAAAAGAAAGAAGAAAAAGAAAGAAGAAAAAGAAAGAAAATAAATAAGAAAGAAAGGAGAAAGAAAAAGAAAGAAGGGAAAAAAGAAGGAAATAAAGAAAAAGAAAGAAGTAAAAAAGAAGAAAAAGAAAGAAGGAAAAGAAAATGAAAAAGAAAGAAGGAAATTTAAGGTGCAAATTACACTCCTATATTTCAAAGACCTATTATATTAAGAACTTTAACTAAAACTTCGTAATTGCAGGTTATATCTGTTGTAAATACGTTTATTTATCTAATTTACTGTCTTTGGCTTATTTATTTTTAGAATTTAGTAAAAATTTAAGCTAAATGCGTGACCTCTCTGAGTTCGAAAATGGGAAAATTGTTGGAGTTTGCATGGCAGTACCCTCGATCACTAAGGTTGCTGAACTGTTTGGTTTTTCAAGAGCTACCATATCAAGAATTATGACGCGATTCAAGAAACACGGTAAAACCTCTAGCAACCATAGCAATTCAGGCCGGACTTTCAAACTTACTGACAGGAGCCGACGTGCATTGAAACGCAATGTGGCGAAAAATCATTGGACTACTGCGGCCAAAGTGACTGCTGAGTTGAATAATCATCTGAATAGTCCAGTTTCTACCAAAACTGATCGTCGTGAGCTCCATAAGACTGGATAGCATGGAACAGCCGCCGTAAGGAAACCTCTTCTCTCCACTCACAACATTCAGAAGTGGTTGAAGTGGTGCAGAAATCACAATGCCTGGTCTGCAGCCCACTGGAAACAAAGTCATATTCTCAGATGAGTCCAGTATTTCTCTTTTCCCAACTTCAGGGCAAGTTTATGTGTGGATGCAGCCCAAAGAAGCTTTCAACCCTGACTGCCTTCTACCAACAGTGAAGCATGGTGGTGGATCAGTGATAGTTTGGGCCGCTATATGATGGGAATGTCTCGGTCCAATAGTTGCACTGCGTGGTAGAATCAACAGCAAAGGTTACCTGAACATTTTGGGTGATCATGTTCATGCAATGGCCCAGACTTTATCCCCTGATGATGACTGCATCTTCCAAGAAGATAATGCTCCAATACATACCGCTTGAGTGGTTAAGAATTGGTATGAAGAGCATGAAAGTGAGCTAGAACATATGGAGTGGCCTCCCCAATCTCCAGATATCAATATTATTAAACATTTGTGGTGCATTTTGGAGCGACAAGTTACGAGCCGCTATCCTCCACTATCGTGTCTTAAAGTCAGGAAGCTGTATAATTCCATTCCTAGATGTATTAAAGCTGTATGTGAGTCTAAAGGAGGACCAACTCCATATTAAATAAATTTTCTTTGAATTTAACAATTGTTTCAATTATTTTGTCCCACCCCTTTATGTTTCTTACTCCCTCCTTTCTTTCTTTCTTTCTTTCTTTCTTTCTTTCTTTCTATGAATCTCATTTTTATTACTTCATTTCTTACTGTTCGGGCTGCCCTTTTTATCCCCTCTCCTTCCTACGCATGTGTAATCAAATCAAAGAAATCCTCACTCCAACGAATTTGTAATGAACGAAACGCGGCACACGAAAAAAGTTTACAATTTATCATAAATTTTCACAGCATCTATCTATCTATCTATCTACCTAATTCTGCATACATATATATATATAGATGTGTTCTGAGATTTTCCTGGACAGTGAAATTGATTTGTGACGAGGACTCTATGTAAAAATGGGTACCCGCCTAATGTTATTAATTCTGTCATTCGTGACAAGATCGCTAATTTCAGAAAAATTAAGCCCGCTACGATGGAAAGGTGTCTTATTTATTTGCGACTTCCTTATTAGAACTGACTGTGAAAACCTATCCAGGCAAATTTCGTCGAGTGTCCGTGAATGTCATTTTTCCACTGAGGTTTATGTCGTATTCAATGCCAGGCCGATCATCTCATCTATTCGTAAGGATGTGTTTCCCCCATCATCAAGTGAATTCTGTTATATATAAATACAATTGTAGTTGTGGGGTCCGCTACATAGGGAGGACAACCCAACGACTAAATGCTAGAATAAAACAAAACGTGTCATGTAAGATCAGGAATCATATCTTGGTTCCAAATGAACTGATCCAAAACACCTATAGATCCTCAATTTGTGAGCACCTTATAAAGAACAGTTGTTCAACTGAATTTAGTGTTGACTGGTTTACTGTTTTGTCCCAGTCACACTCCTTATTTCACATAAAAGTACTGCAGTCTATGTATATGACGTCTCGCAAACCTTTTCTTTATAAACAGCCTGATTATTTGCTGGGGCTGGCTATAACTGGTATCTAGTACACACCCTACTTTTTTCCCTCTCATCAACCAGAGTCCTTCTTGGACGATGAGATCAATTTTGTCAAGGATACCCTATGCGGTTTAGGTTATCCACCTAACACTGTTCATTCGGTCATCCGCAACAAAATTGAGGAGTTCAGAAGTGCCAAACTCTGTGTTGTTAAAAAGTGCCCGGTTTATCTAAGATTGCCTTGGATTGGAACCAAATGTGAAAGTATGGTTAGACAAATTTCATCAAGGGTTCGTCGCTGTTTTTTCTCTGCTGAGGTCCGGATAGTTTTTCAAACCCGGCCCATGATTCGTCCAGTATGTAAAGACGTCCTCCCTCCTCATCAAATTAATTCTATAATTTATAAATACGGTTGTAGTTGCGGGGCTGACTGCATAGGAAGGACGACACAACGCCTGGACATGAGAATTAAACAGAACGTTCCTACCAAAATCAGGAACAACACCTTGCCGTTGAAAGGACTCGTCCCAAACACCTACGGTTCCGCCATATGCGAGCACCTGTTAAAAAGCAGATTTTGTGCAGCTAATTTTAGTGTTGACCGGTTCACCATGTTGTCCCGGTCACACTCGTTACTTCACCTTTACATCGGGTCCCGCAAGCCTTCCTTGTGAAAACAACGTGAGTGATTGTTGGGGCTAGCTGTCATTTGCCTCTAGCTCCTTTTGCTCATATATTTGAATCCTCCTCCACATTTCCTTTTCATTGTACATTTTCTGTGTTTTTAATTTAAATTAAATCTCCCGTTGGAAGCCTGAAGAGCGGGAGCGAAACCGGTTGCTTCGCCCGTTTTTAATATGTCTAGTAATATCAAGCTTCATACGTTTATTGCTGTGATAAAATTTTGTACCTTCAAAAATATCTTTTTTATATATATATATATTGTTTCGCAGCTCCTTAGTGCGACTAGATATCCGATTGGCTCAAGCCAGGATCGAAACCCAACCGATTTGGTATCAATCAGAGCTTCTACCACTGAGCTATCTTCTTTCAGTAGGGCGAAACAGCTAAATCTAGCGTATTGTTTTTTACGAATGTAAACAAATGCCAATCAACCGGAGTGCTCCATTCATCTTACTGAAGAGCTTTGCATTATATATCGATCTATCTTTGTTCCTACCTATCTCTATCAGCTTATATCTATCTCAATATCTATCCATTTGAATCTATAATAATAATATATTTGCCCATGTAAAAATATCTGACACTAACACCTAGCTTCCACCGTCTGTGGTGTATTTTCAGAAAATCCTAGTTCTACCATCACTGGATTTTCACTCTTGTGATCTTGTGTCATTTTTTTCTTTTTATATGCCATGTCTTTTCAGGACGTAGGTGATCATGGCACTCCACCTCCCTCTATCCATTGCAGCTATAACTATATTATTGGGTGAGGTGTAGATGGTTATGAATCTGTATACTGTGTATATATTTTATATATGAGTATGTGTAGATATAGATATACATATGCATAGTTCTCATATTTTGTATTGATGTTAACCATGTGCATTTTGTTTCCTTTTTATGTGCCATGTCCTTTCAGGACGTAGGTGATCATGGCTGTTTACTTCCCTCTGTCTCTTGCAGCTCTCAGCAAGTTCCTTCCATCTGCTTCCTCCCCCAGATCACGTTCTGTCATCCACCTGCCGCCAGGTATGTTACGCGTTGCTTTCCCTTTTCTACCTTTCCCTCTATTCGATCCGTGAGTGTCAGATTCTCCAGGCCCTTCTTCCTCATTATTTGTCCCAGAAACATCCGCTGCCTCTTTCTGATGTTAAGTATAAGCCTCCTCCTTGGTTGCATCCTCTCTAAGACCTCATCGTTGCTCACACGGTTGGTCCATGATATCTTTAGCATCCTTCTGTAGAAACACATCTCTTTTTGCCACGAGTCTTTTCTTCATCTTTGAGAAAATCGTCCAACATTCGATGCCGTAAAGAAGGACAGATGTCACGTAATAGCTCCGGATTCTTTTCTATTATGTATTTATCGTTTGTTTGAGGACATCTGTTATTTCCACTGTGGTGGTCATTAATGTAACGTATATATTGAGAATAGAGAGCCGTTAAATATATGTTTGACCAATTTAAATTTAGTTGCATCTGGACTGTCGAAGTGCAACTAAATGCACCGAAACGACGCTTAGATATGCAGAATATGTAGACAATTTTTATACGCTTTATATCCAGAAAAGAAAACACTTATACGAATAAAAGAAAATGTAAACAAAAGCTTAATCCCAGTAGGACGTAGGCGATCATGGCTCTCCACTTCCCTCTGTCCCTTGCAGCTCTCAAGGAGTTCCTTCTCTCTGCTTCCTCCCCCAGACTCGATTCTGTCATTCATTTGCTTAAGACCGCCAGGTATGTCACGCTTTGTTTTCCCTTATCTCTCTTTCCGTCTATTCAACCCGTGAGAATCAGATTCTCCAGGCCTTCCTTCCTCATTATGTGTCCCAGAACCTTCAGCTGGCTCTTCCTGATGTTAAGTATAACCTTCCTCCTTGTTTGCAACCTCTCTAAGTCGTCATCATTGCTCACACGATCGGTCTTCTGCCAGACGAATCTGTTTACGTATTTTGGTGAGCAAGATTCGACTGCAAATAAATTTGCTTGGGTCATTAGTACTGGTACTGAATGCTTACTCTTTTACTTATGTCCTTGCTAATTAGTCCGATCGTTAGCATTCGGGGTGACAGTTGTCCAATCCACTAAATAACAACCACATCTTTTATATATCATTTATGAATAAGTAACAATTGTATCGCTTCCCAAATTTCTGAATGAAAACCTGAATTGGGCGACATTTTCGCATTTTAATGCCCGCCTAGTACTTTGTTTATGGTACTAAGTTTCTGTGTCACGACCACGCAAATAAACTAACAGTGTTTCTTTTATTTTTAGAACCTAGCAATTATTCTCTACCTTTCATGAAACGCGAGTCGCAACAGCTGGAGAGCAAAGGACATTGACAACAGCTTTGGGGCAGTGGGTCGCTGGGGAATGTTTTCCTCTTGGAAAAGTTTCCTCTTCGTTAGGGTCAATTACTTCCGGAAAGAATGACGTCACATCGCCTATTCTTTTATGCACTCTGGTACAGAATAATTCAAAGAGATTTTACAGTCATCACAAGGTCTTTGTCATCGACTTGTGCTTTGTCATCGCAGCAAATAGCAACACATTAAGTGCAATACCTATCTATCTTGCTATACTACAATGAATCATAACAACCGAGACATTACTCTATTTATTGAACAATTTAGTTCATGCCACATTGACTGATAAACTCCTATAACAAAAAAATTCTCAAATTGCCATATTAGTAAAAAACGCACTCTCTTAAATTTTCAAAACATTCAACCTTAGCGTTGCGACTGCACGCTCCAAAAGTTTGTATCCGTTAACAATAACACATTTCTAAAAAAAAATATATATATATATTTCGATTCGCATTTAATTTTTCGTCTCTGATGCTACCTGTATTTTACAAAAAGGCAAAATAATTTCCATGCCTGAGGATAATTGAATGTACCGTCTATATATATATATATATATATATATATATATATATATATATATATATATATATATATATATATATATATATATATCGGTCTGTCCGTCTACCTATGGATCTAGGCACTAGTCTTTCTATCTCACACTCTGTTAATATCTATATATCTTTCTGAATCTATCTTGATGTTTACACATACGCACACACACACAGATGTACACACACAAACTCATACACACACACAAACACACACACATTGAATGTACAGTTGACAGTATTTGCGTATTAAAAAAGACCTAATACAGTTTATAATTTTTTAAAACAAGGATCATAACATTCATCGAGTGATTTGTAGGTTAATGCACCTTTAAAAGTTTGTTTGCGAAGGGATTTCGCCATTTTATATCATTAACTTTGGCTGAAAAGTCCGTAGGCCGACCAAGATATTAATGTAAGTAGAAGCATAAGTCGGTAGATTCAAAGACATGTAGGTGTATTAGAATAAGACAACTAACCAACATTTACTCACTTTGATTTATTACGTATTAAATTACATCACTTAGCATCACCCATAGTTTACCTTGACTTTCAGACTTATCCTAAAGAATATTTTTGACTTTTCTTATTTTAAACAATTTTGAAAACCTGACAATATTTTTACTACTTTTTATAAATGCATACCTACACTTGCTTTGATAAAGTTCATCAGAGGACGAAACTCGTTGGTAAAGTAAACATTTCCTTTTGTTTTAATTCATCACTCATATATATATATATATATATATATATATATATATATATATATATATATATACAAGGGTCATTCAATAAATAAGGAGAATTTTTTCGGGATAAGGACTTCTAATTCAGATAGAAGGTTACTTTTTTTTATTTTTCAACGTATTCTCCCAGCACTGTCACACACTTTTCCCATCTGTGCACAAGCTTCCACATTCCGTCAGCGTAAAAATCTTTGAACTGGTGTCTCAGCCAGTCGCTCACAATACTTTTGACTTCATCGTCACTTTTAAACTTCGTGCCTCTCGTGAACGCTTTCAAGGGATCAAACAGGTGAAAGTCTGAAGGGGCAAGGTCTGGGCTGTAAGGGGGATGAGGGAGCAGTTCCCAGCCCAGCTCCTTGATGGTCTTCACCGTTTGGGCTGCTGTGTGAAACCTTGCGTTGTCATGATGCAAGATGACTCCTTCTGACTGATGACCCCTGCGTTTGTCCCAACAGATAAGCTCAAAGTCATCCACTGTCACCCTTCTGTCAGACTGAATGAGGTCATTGACTGATTCGATCACGTCAGGAGACCTCACTTCTGTAGGCCTCCGAGGCCTGTCTTCCTCCTCAACACTGCTCCGTCCTTCTGTAAACAATTTAGCCCACTTTTAGACATTTTTTTGGCTGAAACATGTGGCACCATACACAGTTAACATTCTCCTATGAATTTCAACTGATTTGCACCCTTCAGCAACCAAAAACTTGATAAGTGACCGCTGTTCAATCCAGTAGCATGCTTCTTGGTCGGCCATCTTTGTTAATCGCCAAAACTCTCGGAGTTTGTTTTTTTAATCTGCAAAAGAAATTAAATCCATGTGAAAAAGAAGTAAAACAAAAAAAAATAAAAAAGAGTAAGCTTCTATCTGTATTAGAAGTCCTTATGCCGAAAAATTCACCTTATTTATTGAATGACCCTTGTATATATATATATATATATATATATATATATATATATATATATATATATATATATTCCTGTTATTATTATTTTTATTATTATTATTATTATTATTATTATTATTATTATTATTTCAAACGTATTTTCTGGGATGCTCGTATATGAAATACACGCCCAATTTTATTTAAAACAGTGTACATTAAGTTTACTTAACAAACAAACATATACTTTCTGACAAGGGTAAAAACCAACATTTGATCCGGTATCTTTTTGTCCGTTCCCTCAAAGAGATCGCCGAGCGCCACAGCCCTATTTCCTCTTTTTAAGGAATGAAAACTGCTTCTTCAGTGCGACGTCTGTCAGCTGTAAAACAGACTGTTTAAAATAAAAATGGGTGTCAACTTCAAACATGGGTAACCATTTAAAAACTGACGTTTAAAATAATAAAAATCTCGCATTGAAAATAAATCTTATTAATTACGGAACCGTCTAAATTGTTTACATTTGGATACGCTTTGAGCAGATATGAATGTACGTGAGAGATTCACGGAAGTTTGAAGTTTATATGCAGTAAATTCGACCTTGCCAACCGAACGACACTCTGTGGCCGAATCGGTTAAAAGGCACGTCGGGCTAAATGACAGTTCCGTATAGAATACAGGTTCGATTCCTCTTTCGATTTTCTATGAAAATTTCTCGGTCATTCAAACCGGTAAATGTTATTAATGGTGTTTATTGTAAACGAAGCATTTACTTAAATATTTGTGTCCATAAAAAGAATGTATCAACATAAAAATGCCTTAAAATAATTGTCGGACTTTGTCCATTTCATAATGTATATTTGGGTATCAACCTTTCTTTTAAACATGGTTCAGGGAAGATAGATATATAGATAGACATATATATATATATATATATATATATATATATATATATATATATATATATATCCCAGATATTCCAGCTACCTCTTCTTGATGTTAAGTATAAGCTTCCTTTTTGTCTGCATTCTCGCCCAGAATTCATCGTTTTTCACAATCTAGATCCATAATATCCTTAATATCCTTCTGTAGAACCACATCTCAATCGTCTCGAGTCTCTTCTTCATACCTTGAGGAATCCGTCCAACATTTGCTACCGTAAAGGAGGACAGATGTCACGTAGCAGCTCAGTTCTCTTTTCTTTGTTACCAAAGAAATCCTCCTGTCTCGTAATACCCTGCCTAGCTTTTGAAATGCGTCTTTGGCCATCCGAATACGTCTTCGGATGTCGGCGAAGATATTTTCCAGATTTTTTAGTTTCTGCACCTTCATGATTTTAGTGTCCCTTACCTGTAAATCGCATTTTGGGTTCATCTTTTTACTGATGACATGCATAAGAACTAAGCATAAGGACTAAGGATAAACTAGTTTATGCTTAGTCCTTTCTTCTCGAAAACTTAACTTTGTGATAAGACCACAGTAGAGAGACGTTTAATGAACTTTAGACGCACTGCCCTAGCGATTAGTAAGCGAGACGAATAGGGGAGCTAACAGTTTATCATACGCCTGCATGTGCTTATATAAGTTTTTCCTTCACCTCAAGAAAAATTCTACACTTGACCCATCTCAAGTTAACATCCGACTCCATGACAACTCGACTCATTGGCTGACCTAATAACACCGAGAAAAAGAGAGAAAAAATTACTAAGTATCTATTTTAGTTACTTACTTGTTAATTTTCAAAGCAACACTAGAAAAAGAAAATGTTTTAAAGAAAAAAAGAACCGTGTGAAATCGATGTAATTCGGATTTCGGGTTAATTCTTTTACTGATGACCATCTGGGAAGTGTTTTAACAGAGGACGGCAAGTGCGACTCTGAGATCCGAAGACTTATTGGGATAGCCACCAACAGCAAGGCCTCTGATCAGGAGGCTTTTGAGGAGCGTGAAAGCCCCTCTTCATTACTGGTGTTCCCAGATCCACTCTGACCCGGGGTGGTAGCACCTGTTAGGGTCCCAATTATGGGCAAATAGTTAACACCCAAACTGAGGTTAAAACACTATGAAAGTGTAAAAATAGGTTTTAATACCAGCAATAAATTTTGAAGAAAAAATTATTACGAGCAATATATTTTTGAAAAAAAAATATTACGAGAAATAAAAATCTTGCCGACATTAAATAACCCATTGCAGTTGATATGGCGTAAAACGAAACAAACCAAACCAATATATACTTATATATATATATATATATATATATTATGTCTATGTCTCTGAGATGAGGTATTATCATTATCGAAAGGCTTGCAACGTCTAGGGGTTACAGGGTGGACAATATGTCACTCAAATAACGTGGAGATGCTTTTGGACTCTATCCAGACTGGAAAATGAAGACTGTTCAGCACCTGCCCATATAGGGCAAAATTACTCCATCTTAGATCTGATCTGGCTCTTATATAGGTAAGGGATAGCAAGTGAAGTCGGGTACTTACTGAAGTGATACAGGGAACCGTCCATTTTTTTCCGCATCATTTGCAATGCATCGTATGTACGAGCCCCACTCGTGGTCTAGGTTGAATTTAAGGCTCAGTAGCCGCTCAAGACACGGGGCCTTCCCGTGGCAACAGTCATTCATCGGGATTGGTGAATGTCACGATCGGCGGCTGTTACGAACAATGAGAAAGAGAGAACTGGGTTTTATATTAAACACATGATGAGAAAAGAAGACTTGGAGAATACAACACTCACATGACATACTGGATTCAAGAGAAGAAGGGAAAATCGCATTATAAGTTATATAATATCGTGTTTGTTGCAACGACATTTTGTGAATGAGATCTGGCCCGTGCACTAGTCTCAGGTGGAGCCTCTGAATATCATAATGAAATGTACAGTTACGGCTACACTCACTGACAACTGATCCATGTAGTTCTTACACGTACCCCTTGTAGAGGGGGTGTTTTTGTTTTGCTACTTGGTCTCTGCTCTTTTCAAATATTTCTTTATACTGGACCATATCCATAGTAACACCATATGGTAGGAGCAAACCTAATTCTACAAAAAGTAAAGTAAAACCCAGACTCTCAACCTGTACCTACGCTACACGTCCTCTTAATGTACACTTCTTATCTTTTCCTCTTATGTTCATAAAATAACCTCATTCATAAACCCTCTACCTTGAGTGGCTCTTGGGCCTATTATTGAGGGGGGTTCTAGGTTGAGTCAATTAATGCCAGAACGAGCACCAGAAAACCAAGTAGGGTTGTAAAAAACAAGCTTCAGTTCGGGCAACAAGGTTGAGGTAACTTTCAGTCGCATCACGTTGAAAAACGAGGTTAAGCAACGTCGAGCATGGTCAGTATCTAAATGGGTGAACGTTTGGGAATACCAGGTGCCGTCAGCTTTGACGTGAGACTGGAATTGAAAAATCTGGAGAGCCGAGTTCCAATTCGACTGGAACTGGAAATCGGAGAACCGAGTTCGAATTCCAGTCGATTTCGTTAGATTCGCTTACGCGCAAGGTACCCTTGGGAAAAGTACGACTCTTCTATCTATGGATTAATTAGTAAGACTTGTACAACTAAAACATTATTATCTAAAAAAATGTTCCAATCTATAAAAAAAAAGCTTTTTTAAATAACATACAAAGGGTTGATAATCCGTAGAAAATCATTGAACTAATAAAGGTTAAGGTGATTCCTAATCGCCTATGCCATGAAAAGGCAGTGATTATAGACAGAAAATGACATGACGGAATTTTCCGAAAGCGACCTCTCTCTGAATTCCAAATTCTAAATTCTAAAACTTAAATACTTCTCTGAATTCTAAGTTCTAGGACTTGTATATTTTCCTGAATTCTAAATCCCAAAACTAAAATATTTCTCTGAATTCTAAGTTACAAGTCTTATATATTTCCCTGAAATATAAATTCCATGACTAAATTAGCTAACGACACATGGCACAGTAGATAAAAGCGTTAGTTAGATCCAGTGACAGGACCCAAAGAGTGTGCGTTCAATACCCGGTTAAGGCAGTGGAGAACTTTCAGAGGGAAATTAACAGGAGATAACTGATAACTGACATCCATTAAAAACGTGGAACTAGAACAGCGAGCGAATTAAAGGGTTCAGTTTGACATTCCAACCACCTGAAGAAGGCCGGGGCGTACAACGGCCGAAACTTTGTAATAAATATGGCGACAAAAGATGAGGACAATAGTCCGAATAATGTAAATCATGTAAAATATTTATATTGCTTTTAAGCTGCAATTTGAAGACTCTGTCTTACACTGGATTACCATTACGCATTTTACAAGTATGGAATTGTACTGAGTAGAGAAAAATAATAAAATATATTTCCAAAGTTCATCCGAAGATGAATTCAATTCAATATGTAACGGATAGGAATTGTTACAAACCAAGACATTAACCTAAGAAATCGAGTCATGTTCTTAAATAGACTCGTCATATAAAGACTGGTTGGTCTGTGCGCAGAAAAAAACATCAGTATCTGTCTATATTTCTGATTTCTATTCATCATGTACACTATTTACACTATTCGGATTCTTGTGAGGAGATAACTGATAACTGACATCCATTAGACATGGCACGTGGAACTAGAACAGTCTACCGCAGTGAGAGAAATAAAGGGTTCAGTTCGACATTCCAACCACCTGAAGAAAGCCGGAGCGTACAACAACCGAAACGTTGTAATAAATATGACGACAAAGATAAGGACAATAGCCCGAATAACGTAAATAGTGAGAAAAAACCATGAATAATACTTTTTGTAAAATTCCCATTTTGTTACTGTAAAACTGAGGGTCTTTTTACGCATCCCTGAACCACGGAGATCAGCACAAATGGGCGGTGGTCGGAATGGGTTCCCGAATTCTCAAGTAAAGGGGCATTGGATAATAATTTTGTTGGATGGCCTGAATTTCAGAACGATTTACAAATTATTTGAATATGCTTAATACATAGGTAAGTAATCTCAGGTTCCCAATTATGATACTGGGATTTATTTTTAGTCAGGTTAAAGTCGTGGGTGATTATTTGTTATTGTGACACATGGCACAGTGGATAAAGGCATTAGTTAGATCCAGTGACAGGACCCAAACAGTGTGAGTTCAATACCCGGTTAAGGCAGTAGAGAACTTGGAGAGGGGAATTAACAGGAGATAACTGATAACTGACACCCATTAGACATTAACTGTACTTTGTATCCCCTTACGTGTTACACTTCTCCACCATGTTTAATGGATGTCAGTTATCAGTTATCTCCTGTTAATTCCCCTCTCCAAGTTCTCCACCGCCTTACCCAGGTATTCGACTCACACTCTTTGGGTCCTGTCACTGGATCTAACTAACGCTTCTATCCACTGTGCAATGTGTCCTTGATAACTGACATCCATTAGACATGGCACGTGGAACTAGAACAGTCTACCCCAGTGAGCTAAATAATGGGTTCAGTTCGACATACCAACCACCTGAAGAAGGCTGGAGCGTACAACGGTTGAAACGTTGTAATAAATATGGCGACAAAGATGAGGACAATAGTCCGAATAATGTAAATCATGTAAAATATGTAATGGATAGGAATTGTTACAAACCAAGACATTAACCTAAGAAATCGAGTCATGTTCTTAAATAGACTCGTCAGATAAAGACTTTGCAGGTGGGTGTCTTGATTGGAATCAAACTCGTTCAGAAATATCGATATCTAAGTCGTGTACAGCCGCCTTGTTGGCACAATGATTCAAAATGGCTCCAATCAAATGAAGCCAGTAGGTCTTAGTGAGCACTATCCTTCTTGGAACCACATCACTTGAGGACTTCGAACAGCAGCGCCAACTAAAATTCATTAAACAGGTAACTCGAGGAGAAAATAATAACATAATTAATTGTTGACGGTCAATACTACAAACAAACAAACAAACAAAAGGAAACCTTCGATAATAGAAAGCACGGTGGGCTTGAGCAACCTATTTTCTTAAAAGCTTATTTTAAGAGAAATTTTTTATAAATTTCAACCGACAGTAGCACTCAGAATGACGAATGTTTCCCTATAAGGAAACAGCTAACAATACAATTACCATTAGCAGATAGTAAGATATAATTCTCTAAAACCGACTTACAACAAATTTTCTGAATAACTAAGATTGTCCACCTCGGAAATGGACTGTATTATGATTTATTTTGTGTATTGAGGGTAGCATCCAGAAAGGATATGATCTTCCTCTATCGACAACAGCCAACCTACACGTCTCCACGGCTAAATTGATACTTATCCGGTTAACGTCGGTCCGTACCCGCATCTCAGTGGTGGGCTTGGCACACCTCTTCGCTACATCCTTGTCAACAGCACTCGTGTTTTGCGTGATTGTACCGAAAAACTCAAGATCCTAGAAACACCCGCTGAACAGGATTTTCTTTTATCGGGAGACTGGAATTTTGAATGCAGTTTATAATAGATACAGTGATGGTGGGAAAACTCTCACGTTCACGCGGTTCAGTGAGTGGCCCTTATCACGATTCAGATTGTTAAAATGATCGAGTTTAAACACAGCTTCATTAAGTATCCATCGACATGTGAAAAAGAATTAAGAAGAGAAAAGAAAGCATCTCACTGTCACTTTCAACTAAAGTCATATCAAAGAAAAGCTGTTACGCGAAGTCACATCATATTTATATATATGTATATATATATGTGTGTGTGTGTACTGTGTGTGCGCGTGCCCACATGTGTGTGTGTTTGTGCATATATATATATATATATATATATATATATATATAAATGAAGAAATATAGTTTTAAGGTGTGCTATAATTAAGGGATAAAGTGCTCCATATAAGAGATAGAGCGTATGTAAATATAAATATCAACACTCAGAGGCGACAGGCTGTTTCATGCTGGACGCAATATATATATATATATATATGTGTGTGAATTGCTTAATTATAATTATCTCAAAGTCTGATTCGCTACCTCTTCGTCACCGAGGCCCGTTGGAACAGTTGGTATGACGTTTGCCTGATAACGTAACTGTCCGGGTTTCATTTCTCGGTAGTGGATGCCCACTGCTAATGTGTCCCAAATATAGGACGAAATGGCCGTCCAGTGCTTTCTGCATTCTGTTGAGGTTTCTTCTTAACTCGATGAATTACTTGATTATAATTATTTCAAATCCTCCTAATTTCTATTGATATATGTCAATTTAAATGTTGTTTTTATTGGTTACTCATGTTTGAGTAGACGCTCCGTTTATTTATTGAACAGTATATATATATATATATATATATATATATATATATATATATATATATATATATATTCGTCTACCGGGTTAAATATTCCAGAAATAATATTAATTAAAAAATATACACTCGTCGGCAGGATTCGAACCTGCGTATCCTTCTTGAAAGTGCGTATTTTTCTTTAATAAGATTTCTCGAATATTCAGACCGATAGATGAAAATAAATAAATATACTGTTTAATAAACTGATTTGAACGTCTACTCAAATATGAGTATCCACTAAAAATTACGTTTAAGTTGATAAAAATCTGTTGGATTAATAAATAAATAATCCGTTACTTCCTTTAACTCTTCGATAAAACGAATCGAGTTCTCTCAGTTATTGGTATGTTTATCTAAAAATAAATGCGCTTAAATTCACCTTCATCCCTGCCGTGCGCCAACAGCTTAGAGGCAGATTCTCCGACTAATGCCAATTCGGCCAGGTTTCGATCCTAGCTAGAGGCAACCGGACGTCTAGCCACACTAATGAGCTGTGATATAGCGAAATACTCTGTCTGTGGATGACAACATATATATATATATATATGATGAAAAAATATGCTGTTATTTAATATACTGCGAATAGTTCTAGTAGGTAATATAGTAGTTTTAATTTTTAGCGCGTTTAGATTGTTGGAGATGTGTTCGGTCAAAGGGTTATACGCTAGAAAGATGCGACCAATAGAATTATCAGGGGCAGCAACAATCTAAACGCGCTAAAAATTAAAACTACTATATTACCTACTAGAACTATTCGCAGTATATTAAATAACACCAGCAAACAACATATTACATCCGATGCTTGCGTCTACCAGATCCCTTGCATAGACTGCAACTTGAGATATGTGGGGGAAATAGGTAGGTCCGTAAAATCTCCTGTTTCCGAACATAAACGAGATATTCGCCTCGGTAAATTAAGTAATGCTTTATTTGTACACTTAGCTAAATCTGATCATAAAAATGATTTTAAAATATATCCATTATAAAAAACTTAGACAGATTTATGAGGCAGGCATAATATCCACTTCACGTACGGTAAATACTAGACCCGGCTTCTTTAACATCTCCCCTTTCCTGGCAAGATTAATGCTTGACAAACGTACATATAAGCTTTAGATTCAAATAGAATTCCTCTTTTCCACTTAAGATAAAGTCTCTTTCTTGGGAACGCGTTTTAGCAGCTTCGCCCGCACGACGCCAACGTAACCGAATCCCAAAAAAAGGAACGTTGACTTTAGAATCACAGTTTTTCTGTTTCTGACTAGTCTTGTGTCTATCGTCTCTTCGTGTTAACTTAAATATAAATATGTCTCCAATAACCATATCCTGAAGATGGTCTACTAGACCGAAACGTCTGACGTCGACAGCAAAACAAAATTAAAATAGTAATCTTACATATTCGGATTTTGCTTTGTCTTTTCCATATTTTTTCATCTTACCATCGGATCTACATCCACATATTTGCTTACATATATATATATATATATATATATATATATATATATATATATATATATATATATATATATATGAGATAGATTAAGTCCGACATTCATTTAATATATTTTCTGTTTATATGTGCTTTAATAGATACAAATTATTTAAGTAAGTTCTCTGTTTTTTTAAATAAACAGTATTAATTAAACTTACCGGTCTGAATGTTCGAGAAATTTCGTAAAAAATATGCGTTCTCCGACAGGAATCAACCCTGTCTCCTATATAAACAGTAATTTGAACTTTGCTAACTAGACGATATGGGCGTTCATGTGATATCATGGGAAGTCTGTAGTTTAAAAGCAGTAATTCGACCTTGCTAACCAGACGCTTATTTCATAGCTAAACTGGTACAGCACATCAGGCTATATGAAGGTTTCGTGTAGAATACAGGTTCGATTGCTGTCAGAGGATGCATATTTCCTATAAGATAGGACATTCAGGCCGGTAAATGTTGTTAATACTGTTTATTATAAAGAGAGCATTTATTTAAATATTTGTGTCTATATAAATAACGTATAAGAATAAAATATATTAATATATTAATATGTGTTGTTTGTTATCATAAACTTGGTTATCCTTGTAGAATACCTGAATTTTCAGTTGGTCTTTTTATCTTAAGTTTTGTGTTTTCGTTCTTAAGTATATTTTGTCTGTGAAGGAAATGAAACAAAGTATTTCTTATGAACTCAATCAAGTTTAGCTTAAATAGGACTAATCGTAAGCTTTGCATTTGTAGGAGAATTTGCAAACGAGAAGGCAATACAGTGGCGGTGACACTAATGCTCTTCCATAGACAACAATATTCAAAAGGTGTCATCACCTTCCTTAATGGAAAACTCGGTAATGTCATCAATGCAAACCAATTAAGAACAAAACATGCAAGTAGACGCTGCAGTGTAATAATTTTTGCTCTTTCCGAAAACCTTTCATATGCTGACTCTTTCTATATATCTGGCTGTGATAGGTTCCGGGGAAGAGTTAATTATATATGTTATGGTGCAGGTTCCTTGTACCACGGTGATGGTCCAAGGTAGGACCAATGAAGAATAACTCGAACACAGGTATGGAATAACACAGATATGTTACAAACAGAATATGTACAAAAGAAGTAGAAGTGTTAGTAATAACAATCAGGTTAGGTTAGAGAGAACTATGTTGTCTCGACCAGTATCACTATACCAATGTCTTACAGTAATCGTCTGACGCCACTCTGTCTGCGACTGACTCACCCACTCACTGACTCACTGACGATGTTCAACAACACGCCCACGTGTGTCGAATGTGGCACAAGGCCGGTTTAATGTGGGCTCAACGAGCCCGTAGGCTCGGCCAAAAAATGCCCGCAGAACCCGTATAAACGGGATCGGGTTGGTCAACCTCCCCGAACGAGGCTATGCCCTTCGGCGGAGCCTCGTCCGGGTTCCTCTCTGCCCAGAGGCAGAGAGTTCCCCTCTGCCTCAGAGGCAGAGAGTTCGACCGAATAGCCGAGTCGTCCAAAAAGGACTGACTCTGTCTGACTGCTGCTTCCTCTTGAGGCGCAGTATTTATGAGGTACGGAATAGTCCATTAATATTATTGGTAAGTTCCCATAACAATATAGAATTCGCGATAGACTTTTCCGCTAACCTCGATTAAACAATTTTTTCTTTGCAAGTTGTTTACTTCGAAGAAGATAGAGAAATTAGATTAAGAAATTATTTCGCCAATTTCCACAACGTTTTCGGTGGCATTTCATATACACGAGGACATTTCGGAACGTATGAAGCCATTTTGTATAATTCGAGAACTGCTGGTGGTTTCTGGATACAAATCGGCAAATAAAACACTGAACATTACTGCGCATGTGTAAACATATATTCTCCCGTTGAGTTATTCAGTCCTTAACGAGATAACCTTAAGTAAGGCTGCGTAATATTATTTTTTAATAAATGCCACGTCTAAAACGTTATGGCGATTAAGTTGTTGTGAGACCGATACTTCCCCACATCATGGACTCTCCCAGTACTATATTATTATGTGAATGATTGTAGCACCAGTAATGCGCAGCCGCGTACGATACCAATATCGGATACCACTGGATAGTAAGCTCTGCTTACTCTTACACTATTCTTTGTAACTTTTCTGTTTAATATATCCTTCCTACCTCTAACCCGTGTCCCGTTTTTCCTTCCGTGGCCCCTACTTCGGGTCCACATCATAAGTATATTTCAAAGATTTTTCGAAATAAATATCGGATTTGTTATGTCTGTTAGCCCCTTTCCCTATAATCCCACTTTTGGTGTTTACTTAAACATATCATCCGTGGGGACATCGTAAGTGAGATTAAGGAATGTGCAACGGAATAGAATTGTTATGTGAGATGTTTTGAACCGTGAAAGCTAAATATAGGATAAGTTTTTGAACTCCCGAGTGAATTAATATTTTCAGTGAGGCACAAAATTTTCCACACACAAGGATAAAGATAAACGTCTGTACCAGATATTTCCTCGTGTTCAGACATGTTTAATGCTCATCTTTTGAAAGAAACTCGATGTCTAATGTGTTATTCAATTCTTTATATACATTTCGTATACGTTATATACAATTCTTATATATACAAGCGACCTTACTAAACGAACGATCCTCTGTGGCTCAATCGATTAAGGCACGTCAGGCTAAATGACGGTTCCATATAGGATACAGGTTCGATTCCTGTCGGAGGACGAATATTTTCTATGAAAATTTCTCGGACTTTCAGGCCGGTAAATGTTGTGTATTATAAACAGAGCATTTGCTTAAATATTTGTATCTATAAAAAAAAATGTATAAATTAATTGTCGGACTTTGTCCATTTCATAATGTGTGACGTAATTTGTTTACATTTGGATACGCTTTTAGAAGATATCAATGTACGTGAGAGAATCATGGAAGATTGTAGTTTAAAAGCAGTAAAATCGACCTTGCTAACCAAACGATCCTTTGTGGCCCAATCCGTTAAGACACGTCACGCTTTACAACGGTTCCGTATAGGATACAGGTTCGATTCCTGTCGGAGGACGAATATTTTCTATGAAAATTTCTCGGATATTCAGGCCGGTAAATGTTGTTAAGACTGTTTATTATAAACAGAACATTTAATTAAACATTTGTATCTATAAAAAAATGTCTTAAAATAAAATTCTTTACATACATTTGTACCAGCTGTGCATGTCATGGCTTCGAAGTATATTAAATTATACATTGACGTCATGAAAACGCCCAGATATCATGTGTGTATCAGAATTAACAGCGCATTGACTAACCAGGAGTCCTTATTGTGACCAGATTCCTATTGCTAGAATATCCATTTATTAGAGTTAAGCGACAATGGCAAAACATATATCTGCATTCAAAACCAATTTCAATTGTATGTATATCCATCAGGTCACTACATTCCACATTACTTCAAAAACAGGGTGAGGAAGGAAACCTACATCAATACTGGAAAGAGCGATAACAGCTACTGGATTTGAGAAGCCTGGAGAATTGTTTTAAGAGAATGATTTTATAAATATCAAGCGACATTAGTACTGGCTGTTCGGTCAATGAATGTCAAACGTTTCCTTATAAAGAAAGGGTTAATATCACCATTATCATTAGTAATAGCTGGGGAGTCGTATTCGAGGATACCCGTCTACTAGGGCGGATAGTGAATCCCTATTGCAGACGCACACTCAGGCACATTTGTGTTTGTTCAACATCCACTTGTGGTTTATACTGCAACTATGCTGTGCGTGCTATCTGTGCGTGATCAACAATCAGGACAAGGCCAGCACGCCCAAGCCCTCGGTCACGATGTTTGTGACTTCATGTTAGCACAGCTGTCGGTCTCCAAGTGTTCCGTCTACCCAATTTCACTCCCAAGGCTTGGTGCAAAGGTGCCGCACGCTCCTGTCAAATCAACCTTGCTGAGATTTGAACCCCGGACTCGGCCACGCTCTCATCTATATCATTATTTACCTTCCATATGATACGGAAATAAGAAGACCCCCTTAGTGACCTAGACTCATGATGTCACTAATTTAACCCTGACAATGTGTACCGTGGCCCGATAAGTCAGAGTTTCACTTGCTTCTCAGTAATAATAGATTTAATTTGTATCTAACAGACCCGAGTTGTCAAAATGGCACCATGTCAATTATTCATGGTTTCATAATTGTCTCCAATATATTCAGTGGCGTTGTTAAGTCCACTGATCAGCCTAAACTGTCATGGGTGATTCCAGAAGGATAATGGTATTAACCATTTCCTTATCGCTCTCTCAGTATTCATTGTACTAGAAAATCTGACCAAAAAACCAAACATCAGAACTTTAAAAAAAAAAACCTGTTCTCTGTCGGAAAGCCCTTATACCGAAACATCTGGTAGTCACAGACCGAGCAGTCAGTGCCACTGTCAGTTGAAATTAATAAAATCATTCTCTTAACGCGTTGGCTCCAACACGACCCACCGGAGGGTCTTGGTGGTATGTCTGCAGCGGTGGGTCGTTTTCCAATTACTTTTCTATAAGGATTACTGGGAGTGGGATGAGATCATGGTATAACAGAACAACATTTTTTTTCCCAACAGAATTTAAATATTTTGAATGTAGATAATGAGAGTTAGTGTCATTGTCCCTGACAAAAAGACTAAGAAAGCCTTCCGGATATGAAGAATTGGTTACAAAGCCCGGATATGAGGGGGTTATATTTAGATTAAAATAAAAGAACTGAAATCAGGTTTAACATTTATTTTCAATGTTTTTATAGTAAACAAAATAAGCTAATGGTAAGTGAAATATAACGGAATTGATTTGAAAGAAAAAGAAATAAATTATGTAACTTTAATAAAAATTCATTAAATTTAGCATGATATAATGTAACGTGGATTTTTTAATCGCTGTCGCATGATGATTCTTTCTCTTCTAATGTCATTCTCAACTTTTTCTTCATTTAGTTTTCCTTTTGTTTTTTAATTTTTTTAAACGAAAGAATCTTTTTAACTCTGCGTGCGTTATTGCAATCGTCATAGCTGAATGCTGGTTTTCTTTCCATAAAACTGACAACTGATAGCTTTTTCAGTCCAGGTTTCATCATAAATATGCATCACGTCGCTATCTTGTTGAAGATGTGTCTCGTTGTCATCCTTCCCGCCTATTCCCATCATCAATACAAGCCATTAGGGTGAAATATGCATAACCAATTATCCACAGTAAATTTCCTGAAAAACAGAAATCTTAAGTCAGTTACATAATCACCGGAATAGTTTAAATATACAGATCAAAATCATGTCCGGATACGCGGAATTCCGGATATGAGGCACTCCGGGTATGAAAAATTCCAGATATGAAGGATTCTACTGTACTTGTATATGGGCAATTTTCCAACGACCAACAGGTGCATTGTGTGGGACACTGGGTTGTAAAATGACATCAGGTACTTCAGTGGGTCGTGGCTAATAAATACTAGCTATGATATCCTTACCTCATACATAAAAGCACTCTTTACATTATTCGGTCTATTGTCCTCATCTTTGTCGCCATATTTATTAAAACGTTTCAGCCGTTGTACGCTCCGGCATTCTTCAGGTGGTTGGAATGTCAGAAATATAGACAGACACTGAAGAGCCGAAACGTTGTAATAAATATGGCGACAAAGATGAAGACAATAGTCCGAATAATGTAAATAGTGTACATAATACCTCATCTCAGAAATATAGACAGATACTGAAAGGCCGAAACGTTGTAATAAATATGGCGACAGAGATGAGGACAATAGTCCGAATAATGTAAATAGTGTACATAATACCTCATCTCAGTAATATAGACAGATACTGAAAGGCCGAAACGTTGTAATAAATATGGCGACAGAGATGAGGTCATTAGTCCGAATAATGTAAATAGTGTACATAATACCTCATCTCAGAAATATAGACAGATACTGAAAGGCCGAAACGTTGTAATAAATATGGCGACAGAGATGAGGACAATAGTCCGAATAATGTAAATAGTGTACATAATACCTCATCTCAGAAATATAGACAGATACTGAAAGGCCGAAACGTTGTAATAAATATGGCGACAGAGATGAGGTCAATAGTCCGAATAATGTAAATAGTGTACATAATGCCTCACTTCAGAAATATAGACAGCTGCATAAAAGCAATATTAAAACACAAAGTCACTTGTACCAAAATTAATTAAGATATAATGTTGGAAAAACAAGGTTAATGGGACTTGGGAACAAACGTGATGAAGCAATTTTTCACGAAAATAGATCCCTCAAGACCACTAACTCACATCGATCTTTTAATATTAACGGAGGTTTCCTTCCTAGCATTTTGTTTGAAGTAGGGTTGAAAGTTAACATCTTGATTGTGATATTTTTCGCTCTTCCAATGACATGTGATATCCATTTTGGCTGTTGGTGTTCTTGAAAGTGTGCTAGTTTCTCTCATTTGCTTTTATGTAGCGCCGCTCAACATGAACTATAGCGATTTACTAAGCATAGCTTAGATTTGATCGAACTCACTATTCAGTCGTAATTGATCTAGCGAGGCAAGATCATTAAACATTACACCTAATCGAAGTGCCCCCAGCATGAATTATAGTATGTGGTTTGAATGGTCCTGCATATACAAATATCAGTGAACAATAACAGTTATCCAGAAAGCATGGCTCAAAACCTCTCCAGAGGTCTTCTAATCACTTGTAAAATTGATAATTTATCGCGTTGTTAAAGGACGGTCGACATGTTACTAGGCAGCTGATTTTTGGTACGTCAGTATATGTTCTGACGCTCACATACCATTTCTTTTAATCATTTTACCTCCAAGCAAGGTAATAAAGTCACTAAGACATAAGGGTATGAAAGAATGAAAATAAGAAAAACATTAAGGAGGTAAAGTTTTTTAAAAAAAAAGCAGAATCAAGACGGTAGATAACGATTTACATTGCATTTAAATTTTTGAAGAGCAAGAATCTGGAATGAAGTTGCACAAGCGATGGCCGTGTGAAGAGTAACTGATAACAGAACTTACGGTTATATCGATCTAATTCAACTGTAAATGGGTGATACCTTCTTGCCAAACTAGTACTGCGTTTAAATTAATATTCTAGCTATCATAAATCAAATTTAATCAAAATATTTATCATGAAAGTGTTTATAGAAAAAGCAGAACGTAGCTACATTAAGCCGGTAATAAAGTGACTGAAGCTGAGATGCCAGGTCAGGGGACATTGCAGATTATTCTTTGGATCTTATGAAGAAACTCTAAATATATAGAAGAAGCCACAGGACATATGTGACAGCAATATGAATTAATTAATTATGATTACCGTTTTGGATCTTTAAAAATAATTTAGAGAAATTATTTTACTTTTTGTCTGTGTGCGAATGTTCCCAATTTTAACTCCTGAAACACTTTCTCAGTGTCGATCAAAATGCCTGTATTTGAGATTAACCTATTCGTTATAACTTAAACAATTTCATGATAGAATGCATTCAGAATTCATAAATTTGTATACAAGACACCAATTTACAGACGAGAATCAAGTTTATCTGTATCAGGTATACAGTTCTGTTCGATAAAAGTGACTCACCTGATTTTTTTTTTTTTTTAATAAATGTTCTCTTCTCCGATGAAACGAAAGTTGGGCTAAATTCAAAGGATAAGCGATCTAAAATCCAAAGAAAGCTCTTTGAATTTAGCAGTTAGTACTGTCAAGTATCCGTTCAGTATAATGTTCTGGGGATGCTTTTCTTTTCATGGAACTGGTTTCTTAAAACCTATTAAAAAGACCCTCAGGAACGAGCAGTACAAGAGAATTTTAGAGTCTTGTCTGCTCCGGTTCTGCTGAAAGAGTGTAAATCGACCCCACCAAGCTCATTTTTATGCAGGATAATGCTCCCTGTCACAAATCAAAATTGATGAAGAAATACTTTGACGAGAAGCAGGTGAGTGTTATGACATGGCCGCCTCAATCTCCTGACCTCAACCCTATAGGAAACTTATGGAGCATTATAAAGTACAGGATCTCGAGAAAGCAGTTGAGCAACAAAGAGAATTTGATTGAGAATTTCATATCCGAATAGAATTCAATGCTTGGAGATGAGATTTGCCAAAACCTAATCAAGTCAATGCCAAAAAGGGTTGAAAAGGTTATTCAAAATAAAGGAGGACTCATAGATTATTAAATATTTCGAACTATATTACCTGTTATAAATAAATTATACCTCTATTATTCTTTATTTAAAGCTGTTCAGTTATGTTTCTATTGATTACTAGTTGCAGGAAATAAGTGAGTCACATTTTTTGCACAGAGTTTTTCCCTAAATCTCATTTATATCCAAAATTATAATTATCAATAAAGTACCTTAGGGTGAGTAAACTTTTTTTACTAGGTGGTCGGGAAGGGGTCTTTACATTAGTAAGATTAAAAATTAGTTTGACCCCAAAAACAATAGGCAAAAAAAAATTTAAGTAAAAAAATCAGATGAGTAACTTTTATCGAACAGCACTGTATGTCCCGTGGAATGTTGAGGTAACAGGTTACATTGCACTCTCGTCTATCACGAGTGCCCAATTCTGCCCTTAGCAATAGCACCAAATAGTCAGGGATTAGAACAGCGTACCCACATAAACTGAAAGGTTTCTATCGAAAGTCAACAATATGGGATAACGACAGAGAGTTTCCAATGCACGTCATGATAGAAACGATAAACCTGTGGACATTACAATGATTTAGTTAGATTAATTCAGATGCTTTGGCGGCCATAAGGCATATCCGAGAAGACAGAAAATTAAACACGCATGAAAATCGAGAAGTATTGTCTCGTGCTTTCATGGAAAACTTGCAAGTGTGCTGACGTTAATATACTATGCGTCCCGGATTGTGGAAATTGCTTCGATTATCTGATTGGCTCAAAGCCAATAAAGGCGGGAAGAAGCCACAAACTAGCTTGGTTCTGACAGGGACCCTATCTCTGCCCAACTCCAACGTTATATGGCATTTCTCATTTTCTAACTCTCCTCATCTCACTCTCTCTCTCTCTCTCTCTCTCTCTATCTCTCTCTCTCTTTTACTCACTTTTTCTGCCTTTCTCATATTTTCCCTTTTCCACTCTTTTTCTTTGTTCTCAGATTCGAGAATGGATTACTAATGCCCTAGCCTGGCATACAATTATTAGCTGAATTTTGATCTGAAATGCTCAATGTATAATGTCCAAGCTGTGTTATTAATATTCATCACTGAATTACGTGCACTAATATCAAAAAAATTATGTTAAAAAATACTTATGTATATAGTAAAATAAGTCCTTTCTTTTTCAGGCTTAGGCTACGGATTTATTGATGCACCAATGTGTATGTTCGATCTATAGGACAAATATTATTCACTGCATTAACAGGAAATATGGTGCAGACTTATAAGAAAAGGGACGATAGAAAAGGTATGAATGGCTAAACGCTCGCATGCATTTAACGTTATTTTCAGTTGTGAATCTTTTAATTTGTACCCTTTTACTTCTTTAAATAGCAACCACCATTCATTCTTACGACTGTTATTGCAAAATTTTGTTAAAGTTCTTAAGCTCAAATATTTATCGATGCGATAGAGAAATTTCCATAGGTATTTTATAGACACAGAATTCGCTGGGAGACTTAATCATTCATTAACTTTGAATGTAGAAAATGAGAGTAAGTGTCATTGTAACAGAGTAGAGTCGCTGACAACCGGACTAAGAATGCCTTCCGGTTATGAGGAATTGGTTATAATGTCCGGATATGAGGGGTTATACAGTAGATTCGCTGACAACCGGACTAAGAAAGCCTTCCGGATAAGAGGAATTGATTATAATGTCCGGATATGACAACCGGACTAAGAAAGCCTTCCGGATATGAGTAATTGGTTATAAAGTCCGTATATGAGGGGTTATACAGTAGAGTCGCTGACAACGGACTAAGAAAGCTTTCCGGATATGAGGAATTGGTTATAATGTCCGGATATGAAGGGTTATACAGTAGATTCGCTGATAACCGGACTAAGTATGCCTTCCGGATATGAGGAATTGGTTTTATATCCGTATATGAGGGGTTATACAGTAGAGTCGCTACATATATGGCAGAAATACTCCATGCAAGGTCGAATGGTTGATTTGTAGATTTGAAGGATCGTCTCCGGCGAGAAAAATTTCCTGGCGCCGCACAGGGAGCCAACTTTCCTTGCATTTGATACTGTTCGTAAGAAATGTTATCGAGTCCTCGAAGAGCTAAGTCCCTGTTTGTTGAGAGAATGAGGCAACGCATATCCTCTAAAAGCTTTGGCTCTCTTCAATACTGGCGTCTCTATAATAGGATACTAAATAAGCGCAAGGTATCTATCCACTATCTTCAATGATTTGAAATGTTATCCTCTGCTTGTGTAGCTGAATTCTTTGCCCATAAATTCTCTTCAAAATCTATTCTTGATTCATCTGGTATATCCTTACCTAACTTCCCTCTTCGAACTGGTTATCTGTTGAGTGATATGCATATAACCTCTTCCATGGTCTCTGCTATCATGTCGAACATTGATCCCCACAAAGGATGTGGACCCGATGTTATCCCTGTAGGACTCAATAAGGAGTGTGCTGCCGAACTGGCTCCTGCTCTCTCTAAACAGTATATTAAATTCCTTACTTACTCCTGCTTTCCTGCCTGCTGGAAGTCATCGTCTGTTGTTCCTGTTTTTAAGAACTCTGGCGAACTGTCCGACCTGCCTAACCGTTGACGTATTAGCCTTCTGTCCATTTTTTGGAAACTCTTAGAGTTCCTAATCAATGCTGAATTGATTCATCATCTCTCATTACGGGGCCTTTTCTCAGACAAGAATATGGCTTTCGTTTCTCGAGGTCGACTGCCGATGTACTAACAATAATTGCGAAAAGCGTCTGTCGTGCTCCGGATAGAAACCCGGGCTATAGCTTTGGACATCTCGAAAGCGTTTGACAGTGTCTGACATTCAGGTTTTCTCCACAAGCTAAAAAGTTAAAGTTTTTCTGGGCACATTTTTGAGCTAATCCAGTCGTTTCTACCAAATCGGAAACTGAAAATTATCCTGAACGGCCACTTGCCTACATACTTTCGTACTAACGCGGTTGTACCCCAGAGCTCCGTCCTTGGTCCTACACTGAATTGAATCTTCATTAACGACATTCCCGATGACGTCAGCTCTCAGTTTGACATCTATGATTACGACCTTACCATTTATTCCTAGCTACTAAGGCTGATCAGTCCGACGAGGTTAAAATTGCAGCTGATGTACAAAACGACTTCAAGACCGTCGTTAACTGGGGAAAAGGACGGCCTCTCAATTTTAACGTCTCCAAAACTAAAATTCTCACCATTAATCATCTGAGTGACCTTTCTTTGTCTTTGTCTTTGCTATCCTCCTGGAAGGTGACTCGTTATTGCACCTTCTTGGGTTAACGTTCTCAGCTGACACGTAATGTAAAGACTATAACGAATCCATTCTTAGGTCAGCTGCTAAAAAGGTCGGTTAATCTTTCCTGAAATTAAATTGCATATCTATAAGTCTACCATTCGACCATGCTTAGAATATTGCTGCCATATATGGTGCGGTGGCCCTGTGATTTACCTAGAGCTCCTTGATAAGATCCAAAGAATCAGCAATATTATTGGTCCTCAGCTGGCGGCTCAACTTATCTGCGCCTTTTTTTTTATAAATACTTTCAAGGTAACTGTTCGGATGATCTCTTTGTTATGGTACCTAGACTTTATGAATTTGTGCGCAATACTAGACTGACGGCGAGATTACATCAGTTTACAGTTAAGCTAGCTAGATATAGCCGTAACTACGCTAAGAGTTTCTTTTCTCGCACTCTTCGCTTGTGGAACTCCCTTCCGGCTCCATGCTTTCCGGTCAACTTTAATCTGCAAGAATTTCAATTTCAATTCCAATCGCTACCTAATGTCCTCCCGATTATTCTTTTCTTTTTCTACACATTATTAATGTTTCTGTTCCTAATTCCCCCACACCCTGTAACCCCTTGTGTGCTAGTGGCTGTACTGCCTTGGATGGGGTGACACTGATTAAAACAATTAAAAAATTGTAATGCAAGTGTTTACCATCCTTCCTACTCTCTGTTTTACAACCAATTCACTTAAACTTAACTGGCCACTCCGTCCCTTTGAGTGTCACATTATCCTCGTTACTCATCACACAAATTTCAAATATCTCTTTCTGAGTCTAATAATAATAGTCTTATTTGTTTCCATTTCCCCTAAAACTTTCTTGTTGCTCACATGCTCCATCTATGGTATTATCATCATCCTTCAGTAGAAATACATTTTGTTGCCTCGGGGTTACCCTTTATCTATGAGATTGTCCAGTTTTTACTGTCATATAGAAGGATTGATACTACACTCATTTCTGTTCCTATTTTTAAGTACTTTGCTTAATTTTTGAAAGTCATCTTTTGCTACTTTAATACAACTTCGGATTTCAGTGCCATATCTCCCATCCTCTGTTCAAATACTTATTAAATATTTACCGTACTCCTCATTACTAATGTTTCTGTTCCTAATTCCTCCACACCCTGTAACCCCTTGAGTGTTAGTGGCTGTACTGCCTTGATTGGGGTGACACTGATTAAAAAAAAAAAATTTAAAAAAACATTGTCATCGTGTTTATTTTTTATTTTGGTTTTATTTAAAAATCGACAACTATTTTGGGGAAAATGGTCATACGCTGATAGAACTGTTATTGGACAGAAGTCGTGTTCAATTTAAATAAAGTTACACTTTCCCGCTTTTTTAATACTTCTGCGCGTCTGTATACACACCCGCCCAGCAATGAAGAACATGCACATGCCTACGCGCATGTGCAAAGCTAGTATTTTAAAAGAAACCAGAGCCAACGACGCTCTGCTGTTGTAACGATAGTTCCACCAACCGCCAGGCGTGTTTGAAATCAAATCACACTCTTTCGCTGATCATGTTTCTCCTTTGGTCATCCAGACCAGACGATAGCCAGAGGTTAACAGACATTATCTCGTTCTACATACAGCTGGTTGTATCAGGCGATGAGAAGGTTTACTCAATCCATTCAAAGCTTCAGGCCTTCCCAACATGTACAATTTCTGAAATTCTATAGTTTTGGATTTAAGCATTAACTTTGATTACAACACTCTTACTCTTTCTCCTGCTTTCTTTCTCTGCTTTTAACTATATATGTATCTACTTCAATTTCTTCATTCCCGTTTTTTCTTTTTTTCGGCATTTTCCTTCTCTCTCCCCCCTCTCCCCCTCTCTCTCTCTCTCTATCTATCTATCTATCTATCTATCTCACTTTATCTCTGAATGCGTTTTTTACCACTTTCTTCTCGCTGTCTACAGGCATTTTTATTCCTTTCTCTATGTTTGTATATATATCTATATCTCGCTCTCTCCTCATCTATCTATCTATCTATCTATCTATCTATCTATCTCAGTCTCTTCATATCTATCTATCTATCTCTCTCTCTCTATATATATATATATGTATATATCAGTGCCTTCATATATATGTATCTCAGTCTCTTCATAACTATCTCAATCTCTTCATATCTATCTATATATATATCAGTGTCTTCATATATATGTATCTGTCTCTTCATATCTATCTATCTATCTTAGTTTCTTCATATTTATCTATTTATCTATCTCAGTTTCTTCATATCTATCTATCTATGTCGCTATCTATCTATCTCTCTATCTCTCTATCTATCTATCTATCTCAGTTTCTTCATATCTATCTCAGTTTCTTCGTATCTATCTATCTAGCTATCTCACTATCTCAGTCTCAGTCTCTTCCTATCTATGTATCTCAGTCTCTTTATCTATCTATCTATCTATCTATATCAGTCTCTTCATATCTATCTATATATCTATCTATCTCAGTCTCTTCATATCTATCTATATATCTATCTATCTATCTACGGTAAATGAAAATACACTTGAATGCAAAATGCTTTCTTTCTTTGATACCCAGATGTAAAGTTTAAAAGATCGGTTCCGTTTTGTAGATGAATGCAATATGATTCGGTGTGGCTATTCCTGTCTTTCGTTCTTTCCTTCTTTTATTGACGATGTGCGTGTGGGGGTTGGTAACTGACTTTGCGAAAGAATTTCGATCATTTGAACATCTGCCCAAAGCCATGAAACTGCAATCAGTCCGCTACGAACATGTTCATTGTATGGTGCAGACGGAAAAATACGTGTCGAGTGAACAAGTCCACACTTTGTTAGCAAATCTGCTCTATCCACTCAGCTAACCCGAGTCTGATACAGGAGTATACTTGTAAAATCCTCAGTAAGAATCATACTCATTTCACTATTCGTGATTATTTTTTTTTTTTAATAAAAAGTGCCCCATGACAAACCCAACAGTTAACTATATGGTACTGTCCCGTTTCGACAGGCTGAACCCTGAGAGAGTTTCGATTTAAGCGACGTTATCACAAAGCTGGTATTAGTAAGAGAGTGTCAATGAATATTCGTTTGTTCATTAATAATGCGTAAAATAAAGCTTATATATGAGAATTTGGGTTTTCTGGTAGAGGTTCGTTAAGATTTGGGAATAACCCCTGAAAATGTCTAAGAAGCACTGAACTACATTGTCAATTAAGTGACGTGTACATTTTAAACTTTAATTAAATAAACTTTGGTTTCAGCGTGGACCTGGGAACACCAGCAATTAAGAGGTGGTTCCAAGCTCCTTAAAGCCTCCTGATCAGAGGCCTTGCTCTTGGATATAGTCTATCGTCATAACCAGGACGCCGATGTAGTTTATCGTAATACTGAGGATGCCGATGTAGTTTATCGTCTTACCCAGGACGCCCATGTAGTTTACTGCTTTACCCAGGACGCCGATATAGTATATCGTTTTATCCAGGACGCAGACGTAGTTTATCGTCATACCCAGGACGCCGATGTAGTTTAACGTCTTACCCAGGACGCCAATGTATTTTAACTATTTGCCCATTTTTGGGACCCTAGCAGATACTACCCCTGGTCAGAGTGAACCTGGGAACAACAGCAATTAAGTGGTGGTTCCACACTCCTCAAAGCCTCCTGATCAGAGGCCTTGCTGTTGGATGGAATTTATTGTCATACCCAGGACACAATTCAATAAAGGAAATGTAAGATATTTCTTCACAGACTAGTGTTATTCTTCGTTGATATTTATTAAAAAAATATTTTTATTAAAACAGTTTTGCCAGAAACTTCTTGTACGTGCCGTATCTGTATAGGACGTAGTCGATCATGACCCTCCACATCCTCTTCTCCCTTGTAGCTTTCAATATTTTTTGTCTTTTTGTTATTTTTCTCAAACTCTGATCCGTCGTCCTCAATCCGTCCTGCGTGTATCAAATTTTCCAAGTCCTCTTTTCACATTACGTGTGTCAGAAATTTCAACTGCCTCTTTCTGGTGTTAAGTATAAGTTTCCTTTATGTTTCCATTCTCTCCAAAACCCCGTCGTTGCTCACATGTTTGGCCCATGTTATCCTCAGCATCCTTCTGTAGAACCACATTTCTGATGCTTCAAGTCTCTTCTTCATCTTTGAGGAGATTGTCCAGCATTCGCTGCTATAAAGGAGGACAGATATCACATAGCTGTTCAGTACTGCTTTCTTTGTTTCTAACAGAAACTTTAATTGAAAGATATCAAAAGCTATTTCAGCTTGTCTTCGGATTTCGGTGTCACATTTTCCTTCGTCTGTTTAACATTTCCCAGACAATGACATTTCTGTATGTTTTACTGTTGATAATCGCTTCCTAATGTGGTCAGCATAGGAAGAAAGAGACATCAGGCTCTGCTCCATTGCAAGTTTATTGATCAAAATATTGATTTGAAAAGAATAATTATTATTCACAATAATAATAATAATAATAATAATAATAATAATAATAATAATTTTTGGCTTGTCCAAATAAAGATGTTTTCTGATGATACTGCATGGGCTAAAATTTTCTAAAAAATTATACTAGCTTTTCCAGCGGAAGGCTCTTGATTAGGCCTTCATCACAATAGGTAGGGAGGAATATTTCATTTATTTCATGGGTGATTTTCGCTGGATTTTGCAGTTAATTTTGATTATTCCCAAATTTATTTCCAAGATATAGATATAAAAAATTGTTAATGTACAAAAAAATTCGTCGCAAAAAATCACGTAAAAAAATCGCCAAAAACAATTGCATTAATGAAAATTTGAGAATCCAAAATTTCAGGATTGGGGGTCTGGATCCGACCCGGCATGGTTTTAATTTGCTAACGGAATCGGTCTGATTCCAAAATGGTATGATATCTTGGACTACGGCCTCTAGGAGTAAAGTTGAAAAAGTGTGACACAGTGACACATTGACATTAGCATTTATTATATATATATATATATATATATATATATATATATATATATATATTAATGCATATTTCATTAAATAATATTGACAAGTTTTGTCTATTTATTTTAAGTAGGTTTCTTTCATATTGTCTGATAAGCTTAATCATATTATCATGAAAAGGAAAAACACGATATTGATACATGTTTAAATCCTATCTAAGCTTTCGGCTTACATAAGCCATTATCAAAGATGACAATTTCAGTATATCAAACAACACACGGAGGAAACAATAATGGTAGTCTGTTTTTGTTGCATGAAAAATTTCAAAGCAACGGCAAACTCGTATATACGAGACGCGGAAGCGAAAATCGTGTCGCCGCTCGTGACGTCACAAATGACCACGCGAGAGTGAAAACACGAAGTATTAAGTTTGGGAAGCCGTTGGTATAAACCAATGGCTTCTGTTATAAATCATAGACATTTAAGAATATTTGTGGAGATTTCATAGTTTATTTTGTTTTATGTATATAGCTTAAAGAATTTTTGGTTTTTGTTTATTGTTTTCATGTTTATATTATTTAATGAAACATGCATTAATGAAAAATTGCTGCCTAAATATACACAATATATATATATATATGTGTGTGTGTGTGTGTGTGTGTGTGTGTGTGTGTGTGTTTAAACATTTCTCGGGACTAATAACTTGCCCAATAATTTGACATCATGAGTTTTTTATTTCTGAAAGGCCTTCTAGTTCAGGGGGAGAACTTTCAGGGCGGGAACTTTCAGGGCGGGAACTTTCAGTTTGGTTCAATGCATATCCACTCAATGCTTTCCCACTGCTGGAATTATTTCTGGATCCCGGCTTGGATTTTATCCAAGATTTATATCGTTTTCATTTTTAACGTCAGCAAAAAGTTTCCCTTTCGGATAAATTTCCATAAGTAGGAACAAAAAAAAGTCACATTTAATAAGATCAATTGAGTTGGGTGGATTTGGGTGGGGGCGGATTTTTTTTCCAAACTCCATGTTGTTTGTCGAAAAACGAAAAACTGTTGGAATGTTAAAGTCATGTCTGGTGACGGCATTGTGATTGTCAAGGATACAATCACTGTTACTTTATATTTTGTGTTTTTTTTCTCTGGATACAACCATACGTTTTTCTGAAGACCTCCAAATAAAATTGGTGATTCAAGGTTTGACTGATATGAAAAAATTACCTGAGTCCGAACACATTCAAATAAAAAAAAACAAATCAACGTGGTCATGTCCCTATATCACACCGGCATTTATTTTATAATAATTGTTCAAGACCTACGAGCTACTCAATGTAAATGGCTACTGATTAAGGTTGTTGAGTAGGAGGTAAGAAGTGCAGTTTGTGAGATATGAAGGAAAGATAACGATTAATCCGAGATGTGAAGTGGTTAAGACTATATTGTTCACGCAAGCCTCCACGTGGGAGTCTGCTTCAGAAAGCAACAGTTTTTTGCGGACGAGTATAGAGAGGATTAGTCCCAGTGTACGTAGCATGGCGAATCTTAGTTGTGAAGGTCTGGAATGATGGAACTAAGGAATGTGGTTCTTCAGAACATTAAAATTAGCAATAGAGTAGCGAGAGGCTTGCATCATTTCATCTGTGGGATAGGCAAGGACGGGGGTACTAACACCGAACCCATCGACCGGAGGCGACGGGGACACACCTGATTTGGAGTCTCGGGCACTGCTTTGTGGTCTTCAACATTTGCTTTTTTTTCTATCTACATTTATGCACCGAGTTTAACAAAAAATTGTGGAAATCGTGTAACAGCATAAGTGTCCATGTAATTAAGTTTCATTTTTTTCAGATATTCAGAGAATCTTGGCCATCTTGGCACCATTTGTCGTAAGAATCACTGAAAAACCCTTTGAGTTATTTAGCAAGAAAGAAAACAAGTTAAAATCCTTTTGCGCCAGCCCCAGTCTTCGCAACTGATCAATGGTAAAACGAAAAAAATCATTTAGGCCTTCAGTAATGATATCAACATTCATACCCTGGCTTCCATCTTCAAAGTCCATTCAAGAACCATGAAGGGAACGTTGAATAAGTTTTAAAAAGAGGGGAAAATAGAGACGGAAACTGGACCAGGAGGTCAAAATAAGAAAAAGTATCATCATTTCAGCTTAGAGGTAAAGAGATCAATTATAAAAGTTCCAACTCAGTCTATAAGACGTTTGGCACATGAGAGAGGATTTTCACCTATGGCAGTCTAATGAACAGTGAAAGACTTGAAACTAAAATTGTACGTGAAATGTGTGAGGCAATTAGTTAATCTAGGACAGAAAGTTAGAAAGTTAGAGAGGGTGAAGATCATCTTCAATAATTTGGAAAATGATTCTGAAATAATATATATATATATATATATATATATATATATATATATATATATATGTATTAAAAAGAAGAGAGAAACCCAAATGAAGAGTGGCCCAAATATCATTCTTGAACTTTGGGTCACTAACACACTAAAATGAGAATGTCGCATATCGAGAATATTTAACATCGAAAAAAATAAGAAAAAATTAATTATTTTTAATAATATGTTGAAATCTCCACGCTTTGTCTGATGAATGTCGCGAGACCGGAAACGGGTGTAGCAAAATTATGGAAAATAAAGCATAATACCTTTTTTTAAAAATGTACATTACAAACAAAAACGTTTGCGGTTTCTCTCTTCTTTTTAATATACAGACGTTTTCTCTCGTTGGAACTACTATAAGCTCTCCCTTTATATATATATATATATATATATATATATATATATATATATATATATATATAAACCTAAAGAGTCAAACAAACCTACCAAGGTTTCACCTACGCGGATCGTCAGGTAAGGCCGGCTAAAGAGGTAATGTAAGAACGGAATATATAGCCTACAAACATAAAATCATGACCACGTGACCAAAAAAAGAGAAAAGAAAGGAAAGAAAAAACAGACAACCAAAACAGAGGCCTCCTCTTCATGTTTTTTTTTAGTTTACTATTTTTTTTTTATTATTTGATCTGAATAAATGTTTACCCATCCCATTGTCTAATTGTCCGACTTTGTAGCATTCGGTTAGCAAGGTCGATTTTACTGTCTTTAAACTACAATATTCCATGATTCTCTCACGTAAATTCATATCTGCTCATGTTGTATCCAAATGTAAACAAATGACGTCACACATTATGATATGGACAAAGTCCGACAAATATTTTAAGACATTTTTATGTTTATACATTTTTTTTATAGATACAAATATTTAAGCAAATGCTCTGTTTTATAATAAACAGTAAATGTTCAGCAGATATGAATGTACGTGAGAGAATCATGGAAGATTGAAGTTTAAAGGCAGTAAATTCGACCTTGTTAGCCGAACGCTCCTCTGTGGCCCAATCGGTTAAAGGCACTATATGACGGTTCCGTGTAGGATACTGGTTCGATTTCTGTCGGAGGACGAATATTTTCTTTGAAAATGATTCGGACATTCAGGTCGGTAAATGTTGTTTAATACTGTTTATTATCAACAGAGCATTTACTTAAATATTTGTATCTATAAAAAGAATCTATGTATATATAAATAAAATGAAGAACAGTAAGATATATAAACCGGTGTTCTTACTGATATTTTTTATTTTTACAAAACAGTGTTCAATGTAAATTAACAGAACATAAGTATTATAAATTAACAGATATAAAATATGCTTTTTTTCGCTACACAGTAATAACCATGTTTCAAAAATGGAAGCTAAAATCTTCAAATTAAATTTTATAATTAAATCAAAAGCATTAGTTCCATTTCATCTTATTTTTAAATTTACTGAGTTTTAAACGCATACATTATAGCTATAGCTATTCCAGTTATAGCTATTTCATTTCTCTGATTCAGTAAATTTTTATTTTTTATATTTTTTTATATGGCGTAACATATATAGGTACCAGCGAATTATGAATTTATGTGTGTGTTTAAAACTCAGTAAATTTTAAAATATTCCGATATTCGCTTGAAGATGAAATGGAACTAAGGCTTTTGATTTAATTACAAAATTAAATTTGAAGTTTTTAGCTTCCATTTTTGAAACATGTTTATCACCGTGTAGCGAAAAAAAACATATTTTAAATCAGTAAATTTATAAAAAGAATGCATAAACATAAAAATGTATTAAGATAGATAGATAGATAGATAGATAGATAGATATTGTGCGAGGGTAAACCAAATCACCACGAAAAGTAGGCTGTCAGTTCTACGGCATACCTCTTTTTCAGGAATATTGTTGAAAATAGGTTTCGCAGAAGAACAAATAGAAAAGCGTGTCAGACATTCTTCGTAAACAAATCGGGCACAAAAACATTCCCAACATAGTTGACGTGTCTTGTCCTCAGTATCAAGAAAACTGTATACACGAGCAAACATCATCCAGACAGACTCTGGCAGCGGCAGAGACACGAAGAAGGCGATAGGGGAGATGACTGTCAATTTCACGCTTCAACGCCATCTTCAGACCAAGTGCTAATGATCTTATGCCATTCTCAGAAAAAGTCTCTATGGCATTGGATTTGAAGCAAACATTGAAACCTGAAATTGACATCATGCTGTGTTGATTCCCCACCTCTCTCTCTCTCTCTCTCTCTCTCTCTCTCTCTCTCTCTCTCTCTCTCTCTCTCGCACTATCTCTCTCTCTCTCTCTCTCTTTCTCCATATATATATATATATATATATATATATATATATATATATTTGGAGCGAGAGCAGATAGGAGTGCTAGAGGAAAGGATGTCGCACTCTCTCTCTCTCTCTCTCTCTATCCATATATATATATATATATATATATATATATATATACATATATATGAAGAAATATAGTCTTAAAGTGTGCTATATTTATGGGATAAAGTGCTCAATATCAGAGATAGAGCGTGTGTAAATATAAAAGTGAACATAGAAGTCAACACTTAGAGGCGACAGTCTGTTTCATGCTAGTGCAATCGTCAGGCAGCCTGACGATTGCCCTAGCAATCGATTGCCTGACGATTGCACTAGCATGAAACAGACTGTCGCCTCTAAGTGCTGACTTCTATGTTCACTTTTATATATATATATATATATATATATATATATATATATATATATATATATATATATATATATATATATATATTCACCCCAAGCAAGGCTGGAAGCCACTAGCACGCAAGGGGTTACAGAAGATTTGGAGCGAGAGTAGATAGGAGTGCTAGAGGAAAGGATGTGGAGAAGGATAGTGGATAGATCAAGGCAACTGGAGATGTCAATTGACCTTACATTTGAATAGTTGGAGATTATAGTTGTCAGGGAAACAGGAATAGGGAAGGGAGTTCCACAGGTGAGAGGTGCGAGATATGAAGCTATTGGAGTAGAAGAGACGTCTACATATTTAACAGTTTCAACAGTGAAAGGGTGAGAGCGGGATGCCAGCCTCGTAGGACGCTTGAATTCATGAAGCCTGGGAACCAGCGAAAGCAGCTCATGTAAAAAAGACAGAGCGAGGCGACGGCGCGTCTGTGAGAGAGCGACTGCAGACGAGATGACAGATCAGGGTCAGTTACTTTGCATACCCGTTTCTGGATCTTATCAAGAACCCCGAGGCAAACAGAAGGGGCTCCAGACCATATATGGCAGCAATACTCTATGCAAGGGCGAATGGTTGATTTGTAGATTTGAAGGATCGATTTCGGAGAGAAAAAATTCCTGGCCCGGCAGAGGGAGTCAACTTTCCTTGCGGTGGATGAAGCAATTGACTCAATGTCCCATCTCAGGTCAGCGGACAGCGTGAGGCCGAGCAGCCGCAGAGAGGAGCTCTCGAGAAGTTGAGCTTCAGACATTCTAATGGGATGCAGGGAAGGATCCTTGTGGTGATTAACAGAGAGCAGTTTTGTTTTTGAAGCGTTAAAGTTAACCAGCCAATTCCTGCCCCAGTTCACAACCGATTGGAGGTCCTTTTCGAGACGAACTGCCAGGTTAAATTTGTCAGCGACACTGGATTTGTTTTTGAGGCCGGAGTAAATTGTGGTATATATATATATATATATATATATATATATATATATATATATATATATATATATATATATACATATATATATATATATACATATATATATATATATATATATATATAATTCTAAAAGTCGATCCCAAGACACTTAGAATGGCCATTCCTGACGACCTTGGTTTCTAGACTATATACCAAGGCGCGAATGTACCTTCTTAAAAACTATTAACTGTCAAAAGACAGTCAGATGTGTAAGAAAGAAATCAGGTTCCAATGAATCACGAGTGTTAAAAACGTCTCACCGATTCAACATTTGATATCAAAGGCATCTTTAGGATAATACATTTTACTTAGGTTACAGTACTGTGTGTCGTAAACTTCGTCGGAAAAAAGACGTCCTATTCTTTCAGAAGTTTTGAAACAAAATGTGGGTACTTTCTGCTAAAAGGTCGTAGGTGGCATTTTTTTTCTTCATGTGCACGAAGCCAGCTAAGCATTTTCTGAACTCGAGAGTGTGAGCCTAACAACCCGGTTAAAAAGTGACAGAAAATAAACATTGCCGAATTCTGACTAGCAGAACTCCGGCCCTCCTCCAATTCGGGACTTAACCTGTTGCGATATCAGTATGCGTCAACGGGACCAAGTCAGCAAGGCACCCGGTGGATCATCGTTATTTTCCACATTGGCCCCCAAATGTTACAATGTGTGTGTGTGTGCGTGCATGTGTGTGTGTGTGGCGCATTATATATATACATTATATTTAGTGGGTACAGGGGTTTGAGTAAGCCTGTGGCTACTGCTGTTTGTTTCTTGTTTTTTTACAGTCGAATTAATGTCTAAAGGCATAAGGTTTGAAAGTATAAAGAAACTCTTTCGAAAATTGATTTTTTTGTCAGTAAGACCTTAGATCACTGGGCGGATAGGCAGTAATTTAAATGCTTAAAAGAAATCAGTTATCATATATATATATATATATATATATATATATATATAGAGAGAGAGAGAGAGAGAGAGTATTTTTATTGAGGTTTCCTAGTATTCTTAATTTTATTGATCGAAGCGTTTTCGGCCAATTCATATAAATATAGAGATAATGTTTATAGTGATAGATAGATAGATAGATAGATAGATAGATAGATAGATAGATAGATAGATAGATAGATAGATATAATCAAACTGAAAGAAAGGAAATAATGAAAGAAAGAAAGAAATGTTGACACAGATATATATATATATATATATATATATATATATATATATATATATATATATATATACATATAGATAGATAGATAGATAGATAGATAGATAGATAGATAGATAGATAATGAAAAGTCTGAGATAGATTTGAATAAAATTTACATAGATAAATAAATAAATAATTAATGAACATAGATATATAGATAGATCGGTAATGATCAAGCTGAACGAAAGAAAGAAAGATAATTTGACATAGATAATGAACAGACTAATATAGATAGATAGATAGATAGATAGATAATGAAGAGATAGATAGATAGATAGATAGATAGATAGATAGATAGATAGATAGGTAGATAGATTTCTTTATTGAGATTTTATAGTATTCTTAATTTTGTTCTGTAGGGGTCTGCAAAACTTATCCAAGTGCCGACTGCGGAAGCGACCATCGCACTGTTATGTTTTAACTAAATGTAAAAATACGGAAACCTAAAAAAACTAACGCATCACACAAAGTGAAATACAAGAGACCCCTGAACAATTCGAACATGAGGGAAAAACAATATGGAAAGAAAATACGCGAGATAAAAAGACAATTGAGTCTCGAAATGGGACACACTAAGATAAGCTTTAGTGACATCAGCAAACGACATTCTCACAAAGGAGAATTGATGAAGAAGAAAAAACAATGAATGGATCACAGATGAGATTCTCATCATTACAAAGGATTCAGAAAATATTGCCAAGACATGGAACGGAATACAGAAAACTACGCAATGAAATAAGGAAGACATGCACTCAGACAGGAATGGCTTAACGTAAAATGTGAAGTAATAAAGAGAATGAGTATCACAGATAACGGAGATATGCATAAACAAATAATGGAAAAAACAGGACAGAAGACATGCCCATCAACAGGCTGCAAAAAAAAGGACAGAACATTCATATTAGAAAAAGAAAAAATTCTTCAGCTCTGCAACGAATATATTGGAGAACTCTTCCACGACAAAAGAGAACAACCGGCAATACACAGACATACCGACGGGCCGGAAATACTAAAAAAAGAAGTAGAAGTTGCACTGTAAAAATTGAACAGAAACAAAGCGACAGGGCCAGACGGAATTGTAATAAAGATGCTGGCAGCCTTAGACGATTTCGGCAAAGGCAAGATTGCAGAAATAAGTGAAATCTGCAATAGTCGGGATATACTGGAAGACCTAAGCAGATCTATTTTCATAGCACTGCCTAAGAAACCAGGCGCAAACATATGTGAACTCCACCGACCAATCAGCCCAATGAGCCACATAACAAAACTCATCATCCGAATTTTAATGAATAGAGCGCGCAGCAGAATCAGACCAGAGATAGGACAAGAACAGTACGGGTTCGTCAAAGACACCGTAACAAGAAATGCAATAATAGACAGATATATAGATAGATAATATTTATAGTGATAATAGCTGGATACGGAGATAGTGTTTATTGCTATAATAAATAGCTATATAACGTTTATAGTTATAATAGATAGATAGATAGATAGATAGATAGATAGATAGATAACGTTTATAGCCATAATAGATAAATAGATAGGTAAATAACGTTTAGTCATAATAGACAGATATATAGATAGATAATGTTTATAGTGATAATAGCTACATAGGGAGATAATGTTTATTGCTATAATAAATAGCTATATAACGTTTATAGTCATAATTGATAGATAGATAGTTAGTTTGATAGATAGATAGAGATAACGTTTATAGTGATAATAGACACATAGGTAGAAAGATAGATAAATTATATTGCTGTAATAGACAGATAACGTTTATTGCCATAATAGATAGATAGATAGATAGATAACGTTTATAGTGATAATAGATGAATTACATTGCATTACATTTAGATTTAAATATGCTTAAACTAAAGACTACGTTCTCGTTGCGAATGAGTTTAAAGAAGAAAAATATGATTGAGAAACTCCACATTCAGTCCCACTATAGCAATATTTGAAGCAATATCAGAATTAAACCTGTTAAATTCCTAAAACTATGATTAGAGATAAAAACAAAAATGATAAGCTTCAACTGTCGCTCTCAGCCAGAAGTCGACATGACTAAGCCGATCTCGAATGATCGATTTATTTGTAAACGCTACCTGAATACATATTCAACGAACAAAATGACAGCTACTATTTATTTTTTTTATATTCTATATTTTTAATGCATAAACAAATCTATTAAATCTGTGCGCTTCTACTAAGGAAGAATGTGCAACTTTAACGGTCCTAATCTGGCATCTCAGCTTCTTTCACTTTCCCATCTTCATAACGGGCTAGTCTTTGCCTTATCACATTTAAGCTTTCCCCGTTGGAGGGCTTTCGTGCTGAAACACCAGTTCCTGAATGATCATCGAAGTTAAGCAAGGCCGAGCTTGGTCAGTATTTGTATGGCTGCCTGTCTGAAGCATATCAAAAAGGAAACTTATACTTAACATCAGGAAGAGACAGTTGAAAGTTTTAGGGCACATAATGAGGAAAATGTCTAGTAAAATCTGATAGTCACAGGACACATTGAAAGCAAGAAGGACAGAGAAAATTTCGCTAGAAATAAGAAAAAGAGTCGTGTTGAACTCGGGAGTCTTTGCTGCTCAAAGACATGAAGCAACGGAAAATCTAGGCGTAAGGAAGGATACTGAGAATACTATGGAGCGAACATGTAAGCAACGACGAAGTTTTAGATAAAATAGAAACAAAAAGGAAACTTATAATACTTATCATTAGGAAGAGACAGTTAAGGATTCTGGGGCACATAATGAGGAAGGAGGGATTGGAAAATTTGATACGCACAGGACAGATTGAAAGCAAGAAGGACAAAGCAAATCAACGCATATCGAGCTTGAGAAAATGGATGGCGGAACACTGTTTAGACAAGAAATTGTGGAGAGCCATGATCAACAACGTTCTGAATGGACAAGGTACATAGAAGATAATCAATTTCATACTGCTATATGGTTAAACAGTTAAAAAGCGGTATATATATATATATATATATATATAAAGAAATATAGTCTTAAAGTGTGCTATATTTATGGGATAAAGTGCTCAATATCAGAGATAGAGCGTGTGTAAATATAAAAGTGAACATAGAAGTCAACACTTAGAGGCGACAGTCTGTTTCATGCTAGTGCAATCTAGTTGCCTGACGATTGAACTAGCATGAAACAGACTTGTCGCCTCTAAGTGTTGACTTCTATGTTCACTTTTATATGTTCACTTTTATATATATATATATATATATATATATATATATATATATATATATATATATATATATATATATATATATATATATATATATATATTTACTCATTTCATATCACAAAGGTTCAAGACACATGGAAGAATTATTAGCGTATCATGAACATTTTACCACGATCAGTTGGCTAATATTAATTTTACTTTTCAATTCTCGAACTGCATAATAAGGACGGGAAATTGTGGAGAGCCATGACCGCCTACGTCTTAAAGAGACACGGCAAATAAAAAATGAATACATTATCTTAGCAGTGATTTATTTTCGTCCTATTCACCATCTTTTGATGATAAGTGTGTTATGTAAATGCTTGATATTCCTTGATCTGTAGCCATTGAACTGTTCTGTATGTCATTACGCCATGGAGTAATGGTTAACGAGCTCGTCAAGCAGACCTTGAAGTGAGTATTGATTGCTCTCTCCACTTTATGCCTTGTCGTGGCATTTCTTAAATTAACTGGATATAATAAAAACATGGAAGAATTGCTTTTAACCATTTTTATAGATTAGCATTCGCTGGACTTTTGTCTAGCACCCCCACCACCACCACCACCACCACGCCGACATTTGTCAGAATCGAAAAATATTGATTTCTTCTCGATTTAGTAGATTTCTTCTTTAGAACATAGATAAAGTGCGAAATCTATCGGTGATTTCTTAAAATAGTTATCTGTAATTTGATTTTCGATTTACGAATGTCACGCATTGAATCTCTGCTGACGTCATTGGTAACTTGTGTACTATGAAGAATTTGCAAATAAAAGAACATCAGTACTACTCTTTCATTTTTTGTCGATTCCGACATATGCCACGCATCGTTAAAGGTCTAATGAATTCTTATCTACAAAAAAAAAAAGAAAAAGAGAACCAGTTAATATAAGTAGTTCGCTTGGTTTTTAAAGAGGAGATAATGAATGCTTCACCTGTTTTGTGATGTCAACGAACACTCGTTACCAATTTGTAATGCTAGCTAATACTCGTTGTCACTTTTACAATGCTCGTTGTAGTAGAGACTTTGTAATCGAAGATGCAACTATAGTACACCGTTGAACAATACTGGTGTCAGACGACTTCAAATAACACTCGCACTAATAGTACTTGCTCGATCATACTCGCTCGAAAAGTAACTACCGAATAGTAATCCGTATAGTGATCCAAATAGAGAAACAGTATAGTGAATAGTATAAAGATAGAGGACAGTGTAGAAATAGTGATCTGTATAATAATAGAGGATAGACTAGAAATGGTGATCCGTTAAACACCACGCTAATTCCCATATATATATATATATATATATATATATATATATATATATATATATATATATATATGCACATTTCGTTAAAAACGACTGACAATTGTATTCCTCAAGAATCAACTTTCGTAAATAATTATATATGCCACACTACAAATTGTTTAACACACAGACTAACTCTACACCTTTCTGACAATAGCTCAATTAGATCTCATTTAAATATTCATGGAGACCTACAAGACACTATTCGGAATAGACTTGTCGACAACACTAATATAATAGCATCATCCACTTGCGAAAAAAGGCTAAAAATAATGGAAGCCTTACTAATAAAAACAAACAAACCAATACTTAATAATATTAACTTTGAACATGGACATAATACCTTGACCGTGTTTTGAAACAAAAAAAAAACGAATCATTTTATAAAACATACATATAACAAACTATTTCTAATTCTAACAGTTGAAATATAATCCTTGAAAAAATGGCTAAATGTATAGCCGAAAGCGCTCGGATAAAAAGAACATTCGGACAGTTTTTTATAATTTATCATCTGAAAAGAAAAGCTTTATTAGCTCGCACGAGAAATTATATAAAAAAACTAAATAAAAGCACCTTGTCAGTCCTTTTTAATGAAATGTGCATAAAAGAAGGATTGCTGCCTAAATACACAAATATATATATATATATATATATATATATATATATATATATATATATATATATATATATATATATATACGAGGGTCATTCAATAAACAAGGTGAATTTTTCGGTATAAGGACTTCTAATGCAGACAGAAGTTTCCTTTTTTTATTTTTCACCGTAGTCTCCCAGCACTGTCACACACTTTTCCCCTCTGTGCACAAGCTTCCGTATTCCCTCAGCGTAAGAATCTTTGGACTGATTTCTCAGCCAGTCGCTCACAATACTTTTGACTTCATCGTAACTTTTAAACTTCGTGCCTCTCGTGAACGCTTTCAAGGGACCAAACAGGTGAAAGTCTGAAGGGGCAAGGTCTGGGCTGTAAGGGGGGATGAGGGAGCTGTTTCCAGCCCAGCTCGTTGATGGTCTGCACCGTTTGGTCTGCTGTGTGAGGCCTTGCGTTGTCATGATGCAAGATGACTCCTTCTGACTGATGACCCCTGCGTTTGTCTCAACAGATAAGCTCAAAGTCCATGCAAGCTCATCCACTGTCACCCTTCTGTCAGACTGAATGAGGTCATTGACTGATTCGATCACCTCAGGAGACCTCACTTCTGTAGGCCTCCCAGGCCTGTCTTCATCCTCAACACTGCTCCGTTCTTCTTTAAACAATTTAGCCCACTTGTAGACATTTGTTTTGGCTGAAACATGTGGTACCATACACAGTTGACATTCTCCTGTGAATTTCAACTGGTTTGCACCCTTCAGCAACCAAAAACCTGATAAGTGACCGCTGTTCAATCCTGGAGCATGCTTCTTGGTCGGCCATCTTTGTTAATCGCCAAAACTCTCAACGTTTTTTTTTTTAATCTGCAAAAGAAATTAAATCCATGTGAAAAAGAAGTAAAACAACAAAAAAAAAGAATAAGCTTCTATCTGTATTAGAAGTCCTTATACCGAAAAATTCAACTTATTTATTGAATGAACCTTATTATTGAATGTCCTTTACCATCATGTGGTTTAGCTATTAGAAATGGGATCGCCTGGGCTCGCTCTGTGGCGATATATGTTCAATCTAAAGTGTCGGTAGCGATACTTTATTCCTGTATAACAATCTGGTATATCATTTCTATTGAAGTAATTTCGGACCTTACTCGATCTGAGGTGCAGAGTAAAGGTTGGCATAACGAATCGTTACTACTGTCATCTTTGCAGCTGTATTAGGCAATCCGTACTTTGTAAATCTAACTTTTACATTTAGAATGGGAAGATTAATTTGGAATATTACCAAGGTAGGAAAGTATTTGATTTGTATTAAATTCAATGAAGAAGCCGTCACAATAAAATTCTTTTTTATTATCGTGAATATATTGAAGTAAAATATATTTATGTCAATAAAAAATATTTAAAAATCCAAAGAAAACTGTTAAAACTTTCACAGTATGTGTATATAGAATAAACTGTTACAACTGTTCCTCATTCTATATTGGAGAAACGTACCGAAATTTATAAAATGATATCTATAAACATAAAAATGATGTTATAAATAACAATTTATCAAATAAATTAGTGATACATACAAATAAGTTAAACAACAACTTTCATCTAAGGAATGCCAAGCTTATTTAAAATAAAAAATAATTTACTTCGACGGAAAGTCCATGAGCACCGCTATCGAGTCTTGCCAAAATGCCGACTACGGATTTTTTTTTCAAATATATCTTTTCCGAATCGATACACACTTTTCCTCCGACGTCATATATGACTAAAACAATTCTAAAAAATTAAAACGAAATAGTTAAAATCAAAATAGTCCATTATTTAAATGAATAACTACAAAAATAATTCATCAAATAAAAATAAAGTAAAATATAACTCCATTAATAAATAATA